>VMTU01000116.1:0-109117 GCA_016759055.1 Paramecium bursaria | reverse complement strand
TTATATAAAATTAATATAAATTAATATAATAAAATTCATTATTTAATATTTAAATTTCTTCTTTTATGTTTTCCCTTTATTTTATGTCTTCTCTTTCTAATTTTCAAATTAAGAGCCTTCTTTTTCATAGATAAAGGATTAGGGCCTTAAGCTGGTTTTTTTAATTTAATCCCCAACGATTGTACAACTTTTCTTTCCTTTTACATTCTTTTTTCTATCAATTCCTTAGTAATTTGCTTTTTGATGGGTTATATCATTTTTTTCTCTAATTCATTTGGCTGATATTTATTTGCACTCTTCTACTTGACATTAACTCTTGATTTCCGAGATGGTTCAATTAATTCTAAAAGGTTATTTTAATATAGATAGCAAACTGGCACATGATCAATCTGATGCAATTCAGTTTTCAATTCCTCATCTTGAGTGCAAATCCAATAAAATTAATTATCAGATTCCTAATTTGGCACTTACTTAACTATATCCTATAAACATTCAGCTGCTGAAACACCTTCGATATGTTTGCAATTAATTTTTGATAATTTTTATGCAACCTAATATGCTCTTGGAAATAGATGCGATAGAGTTTTTAATTCTCTCAACACACATTCGGTTGTGTGTCTCCAACATTTTTATTTAGTTAATTTTAAGAATTACTATTATATTATTTTAAATACCCTTTCTAAATCAATACCATTATCTGTCATAACTTTAATGAAGTTGCCATCTAAAACCAACTAATAGGGTTAGTGGAAGTTAAAGAATATCCGATAGAATTGTAGATTCTTTTTGAAATTTTTATTTTTTTTAATCTTCATAAATAAAATATCATTAGTTTAGCATAAATTCATAAAATTTCATTGGTTAGTATAATCTTGGTTTGAAGCTGCATTCAGACATCTCTGATTCATCTTATTATCGTTTTAGATTCTCCTTCTTCTAACTTGCTAATATGGCTATTTGTGATTTTGTATTTATCATTTTTAAAGACCTTTGGTTCAAGGCAGGCTATGAATATTATAATAAGTATACTTAAAATGTACATTAATCTGGTTCAACTATCTTTCTTGGTCTCAGACCGTTAATCAGTTTATCCCTATCTACAATAGGAAGAGTTTGAATCAATCGGCTTGCAGCATCAATAAAAGAATTCAGATTCAGATTGGCTCCGATCTATTCCATTTCACAAAGTAAAGGAGATAATATTTAAAGTACATCTGGAGGCATCTGAGAAATGTTGATTGCCTAAGCTGAAATATAACCATCACCATCTGAATCTAATAAAAAGAAGATTTCTTCAAGTGATTTCCTCTTCTTTTACTCATATATTAAATTAGACTTATCAGAGGATTTAGCTCTTTAATTCTCCCTTTGCTGCTTATCTTATACTAACAAGTTATAATGTGATTAATCTTTGACATTTTTCATTTGATAGAGATATTCTCCAATAGGTAAATGCTCAACATTTCTCTAATTTAATATTAAATTTATACATCAGCCATAGGAGGTCTTCCAACATTTGGATGAAATAGCTTCTGACCTGTATTAGAGTCTAATGAAATATCTTAAACACTTTATGATGATTGTTCCAATCTCTTCTATCTTTCAAGAATATTTTATTGCATTCTTTCAAGAAATGGAATATCATTTAGAAAACTAGATATTTTTGATTATTTTGTAAACGAAATTGATGGTTCCTGCTTTTTCTTCTACTAAGACATCAAGCCCTCTTTATATAGACGTTCATGAATATCTACTTTATTAGGGTTCTAACGTTGTTTTTCATAATTAATTTTTTCACTTCTACAATATATTTAAAGATATTTACATTTCGTTTATTTACGGCCTGAATGAACACTCTTATGATTCCATATTAAATCTGGAATTTCTTAAATATTCTTTTCTTTAACTCATTTCCTTACCCTTCATTAATAAATAATCTTGCATAGGTATTTACGGTCTTCTTGCTAAATGTTGCGATCTTTCACTCACGAATGGTCTAAAGGGATATTGTTTTTCAGATAAAGATTGTTCTGCCTTTTTCATTTCTTGGATTCTTTCTTAATTTTCACGATGTTGAATTCCTTTTTTATATAGTTCTGCTCCAGGATTGTGATTTAATTGTGGGGTTTTTGATCTAGACTCATGTAGTGTATTTTGTATTTCTTATTTTTATTTTCTTTTAGCCTTAACAGTTGCTTCATTGTGCAATCTTTCAAAAATGTTAACTTTGGAAGATGATTGTTGGATTGATTGCTATTCATTGAATATCTATTATAGATTCGTCCATATTTGTTCCTCAATTACCTAAACTGCTTCAGGCTTTAATTAGTAGATATTGCAAAAATCTTATGCCAATTGATTGGGATTCGAATCTAAGTACACTCTTATTGATTCCTAAATAGGTTTATATAAACAATTACTTATCTACCTTCTCCCAAATCAAAAACCATTTACAGAACCTCCTATTTCATAATCG
The DNA here is from genome assembly GCA_016759055.1 of Paramecium bursaria. Taxonomy (NCBI): domain Eukaryota; phylum Ciliophora; class Oligohymenophorea; order Peniculida; family Parameciidae; genus Paramecium; species Paramecium bursaria. The sequence goes on along the minus strand of VMTU01000116.1, from coordinate 106,641 downwards.
GTTATAAAAAACAAAATAAAATAATTATGAGAGGAATAGATAGATCAAGGCATGCAAATTATCAATTAGCAGTAAGCCCTGATAGTCCAACCAATTTTCAATTAAAGTACGTCAATATACAGCCAATACTGTTCTAGCCTGAAAAAGATGAAACTCAGCGCAGAAGTATATTATAATCAAAATAAAGTACTTGAATTGAAAAGAGTAAGATAGTAGGGAAAACAAATAAATATGGAATAACACCAAGTAAAGAAGAGTTCTAATTTAAGTTATTACGATTCTTTCGAATTTGATGATTAAAAGAGAATACCTAGAAAAATAAAAATTTATAATACAATAACAAATGATTCTAAAGAATACGACAGTGAACATAGAATAGCAACAAAAAATAGCAGATTTGCAGAATGTTACAAAACTTAAGGGACATTCAAAAGAATTTTAGGGGAGTTTGAATGTTTTTAAAACCAAAAGGTAAGATTACATAGAAAGGATCAAATCACTGCTTCTGTTTCTTGTGAAAGAAATTTTTCCAATAGAAGAACCCTTAGAAATACAATGAGGACGGCATAGTCTGTAGAATTAAGAAAGGATCCTCTCAACGATTCTATATCTTATCAGAATGAACTCAATAAGAGAATTGCTAGTGAATTTATAATGAGTAAAATAAGAAAAATTAAATTATATTGAATTATTTAAACATAAAATGGACACTAAGCCAGAGAGAATATTTGAAATTAAAAAATGGAATGCTGTTGCATTATGGAGTTGGGATATCAAGATTGATAATTGTGCCATTTGCAAAAATCATATCATGGAAAAATGTATATAATGCGAAACTAATGAAAATTCAGATGCTAAAGAATGTATCGTTGCTTGGGGTTCTTGTAATCATGTAATTGTAATTTATATTATAAGGCGTACCATTATCATTGTATTGAAAGATGGTTAAAAACAAAAGCATCATGTCCACTTGATAACAAACCTTGGGATTATCTAAAAATGGGATGTTGATTTTTAAATTAATATATAAAACACATTTTAAAAATGGATGATTTCAGCCTTGATGAGCTAGTTTTAAATATAGCCTCAAATAATCGAGTCTCATATAAAAATTCCTCTATAATGACATCATACTAATCTCAAAATATTGGGACTTAAGTTGAAAAAAATAAGAAAGATCAAATGGTAAATTTAAAACTCTATTTGAGTGTTAAGTGGAAGAAATAAACTAACAAAATATTAAACCAGAGTATGATTAAAGAAGGCTTTAAAATTTTTTGAATAACATATATCCTACATTAATGGAAGCATTAGAGGAATCACAATAATTAAAGAAATTATAAAGTAATATTTTATTATTAATATTAAAGAGTTTCAACCTTTATCTGATGTGAATAGAAAGGATATTGAGGAATTATATTAGTTATAAAACTTGGCTAGAAAACCTACTGAAATTGAGAATAAGTTAGAGATTACAGACATATAATGGAACTGTAATGGTTTGATTATTGCTGCATCATATGGATGTCTAGAACATGATGGATCCTGTAGTCATTAGTCTTTTGTAAGTGCTTGGAGTATTAATTCTAGAGCCTTTAATCAGGATAAACCCAATTTTACTATTGATTTATCATGTATAATGTGTCTGCAATTTCATCCCACAAAGCCTAATGTATTAGCAGCTGGATCATTTAATGGAGAGTTATACTTATTAGACATCACTGCTTAGGTAGAAATGGCACATTCTCAGGTTGATGATTATTTCCATCGAGAAAGCATCACACAAATATTGTGGCTATAAGATGAATAAGTAATTTATAATTTTATAAAGATATTATCTCTAGGTTGTGAGGGAAAGATATTAGTTTGGCCTGCAGAATTTGAAGAGATTCTTCTTAAATATCCACTAAAAGGGTGTTATATGGTGAGAAAGAAGGAATCCTCAACAGAAAGTGTGGGTGGAATCTCTATATGTTAAATATTTGAAGATTAAACATCATTTATAATTGGAAGTGAAGGAGGATCGGTGTTGAAGGCATAAGTTACTCCTATTAATTTTAACATGACTAAAAAGGCATTTTTAGACTCAAGAGACAAGGGTCTTATCTGGAAAGAAGATGCTATGTTATTTATGTAGAACCTCAATCAAAAATTTTTGCCTGAAGTTAAAATACAGATTGAAAACTATTGTAAAGAAAGGAGAGTAAATTAAATTAGCATTTAAACAATAATTTCTGCTAAACCAGATATTAGAAAAATGTATGTCAATCCATTATCATTTGCTTATGAAGCTCACTATGGATCAGTGTTTAGTGTAAATGCATCTCCATTCATAAAAAATGTGTTCCTAACATCATCTATGGATGGATAAATCAGAATCTATCAAACAAATAATTAGAGATGTTTAGCAATTTACGAATATATTTAGACTTATATTCTTTGTGCTTAATTTTCTCCCACAAGACCTTGTGTTTTCGCTGCATGTGACTCAGATGGGTAAATCTTGATATTCGATTTGATGTAGAATTAATAATAGTAGGCATACATAATACCTACGAATGGAAAAAGCGCTACATGCCTAAGATTTAATTAAAGATAAAATGATTTGTTGGCATGCTCATATTCTAGTGGATTGATTAAAATTTATTAACTAAATGATGAATTGACAATTCCACAAGAGGGTGAATTGAAAAAATTTCAGTACCTCATAAATTGATTTTATATAATATTTTTATGGACAAATTGAGTTACTTGAAAAAATATTAAGACAATAATTCCACTACCAAAGTAACTTACAAGAACGATAAATTCAAAGACCAAGATAATATTGACATTCTTATGGGAAAATTAGTTGATAAAAATGAGGAGGAAGAATATATACCCGTATTTGTGGAAACAAAAGAATCATAATTCATTAATTAATAACAAAAGAAACTTTTAATCGAATCACTTAAAAATAAGAAAAGGTCAAGAAGTTAATCTAAAGACAAGTCTGAATCTTCTTCATCATCATCAGACTCATCAGATTCAGATTCTGATTCATCATCCTCTGATTTGTCAGTTTAAAGATAACCTAAACCTACATAAGTAGTTCATAGAGATGCAATAACAGGACAGAGAATCACATAAGAGGAAAAAGAACAGCAATTATAATAAACCGGAAAAAACAAGATTAAAAATGAAAAAGAAGCTATATTAGAAGCTCAATAAAATAGAATAGCTTAGTGGTCAAGAGGATTAGTTCAAACCTTAGCATAACAAGATGAGGTTCTTGATACAGCTGCGCACAACAAAAGAGCTGATATTGAATTGATAAAATAAACCAAATTTGATGATCCTATGAGATAATTAATTTAATAGGAAGATGATAAAGTGATTGGGGAATTAGGTAAGTTCCTACTTAAATGCAAATTCCCAACAATACCGAATAGATTTGGTATTCAATCTGGGCATAGATGGGATGGAGTAGACAGGAGTAATGGGTTCGAGAGAAAGTTTCTTGAAAATATAAATGAGAAAAGAGATAAAGATCTGCTCATGAGAAAAGAAAATTTAAAAGACCTTTGATAATTAAAAAAATTAAAAAATTATGATTAACGAAATATCTCGTACAGATCTTTTATAGTGGGTTAACGAACTACTAAAGGCTTAAGTTACGAAAATAGAATAACTTGGAAGTGGAGCTGTTTATTGCTAATTGTTAGATGTTGTTCATCCAGGAAAAGGTAATTCAAAATTTTAATTATTTTCTCAAAGTTGCCCTACTTAAAGTAAACTGGAGAGCCAAATAGGAATACGAATTTGTCAACAATTTTAAAATATTACAACAAGGATTTACAAAATTGGGAATTACTAAACCTGTAGAAGTTGAAAAATTAACTAAATGCAAATACTAAGATAACTTAGAATTCTTACAATGGTTCAAAAAGTATATAGACAGCCATTCTATCGCTAAAGACTATGATCCACTAGCAAAAAGAAATCATTAAGAAATTGAAGATACTGAAAAATCTAGAAACCCATCAAGACCTAAAAATATCCCTAGATTTCAAGCTCCATCATAATAAAATATGTCTAAGAATTCATCATTGTCAGTTATGTAGGCATACGACAACAAGGAGAATAGTGCTCTCAAAAATGATATGTAGTTAGAAAATTTGAAAGCAGAAAGAGACTTTTACTATTAAAAATTCAAAGAACTAGACCAATTCATTGATGAACATCCAGGAAATGAATTTCTTAAGCAAGTAAAAGAAATACTCTATGCTACTAATGATAGATCGATTACTATAAATACAGAACTAGAAGTTACAGTTAATGAAGAATTCAAAAGTTGTTTTGTAGATGAATCATTAAGTAACTGATAATATAAATAATCATAATTTAACTATCAATGGTGTCAAATTAGGTGTATTTATTTTTGGTGCTATTTGAAATGGCTTTATATTAAGTACTGATACAGCATTCTGTCTTTTTAGTTTTTTAGATTTAATTTAAATTCTATATTTATTGAATAATTCTCGAGCCTTACTTTCTTTAAAGGATTTCTATTTTTCTGTGTTCTTTCTAGTGTCATTGGCAAAATATTTCTGCAAATATATTTAAGGAAAGAACATATAGTTAATTAACTTCTGCTACAAATAATATTTTCTTCTCTTTTGGTCAATGTCAATATGAATCTATGAGTATCTTTCATCTTTGTGATTCTCAAATACGACATTCCATAAATTGTTATGAATAAAATATGATTTATATTCCTTGAAAATATCAAATGGTTTTAAGAATATTTTATCCACATTATTAATTAATTTGCATCTAAGATATACAAAATACAGATCATCGTAATCTTTTTTTTATAAAAATCCAACTAATAAATTGCAATTAAAGTAGTTTTCAATTATATTATGTATCGTTTAATTAAATATTAAGGTTGGAGTTATTTATGTTTATTTTGATTTCGATTTAAATGCCAACATTTTAATCACTTTCTTGACACATCTTACAAATTTCACCTTAACATTATTAGTGCTTATGTGTTTGCTGAAAATGCTACCAACTCTTCTTGTTTTTGGATTCTTAAGCAATGCTGGGTGCAAAATGAAATTTAGATTCTTTTTGCTACTTTAAATATCTGATGAACTCTAGACTACATAATCATCAGGATAAATTGAATCAGATGGCTTTGCATTATTCAAAAAAGCCTACTCTTATCGATTATTATTTAATTCATAAAATTTGAATAAAGGTAGATCATGAGCATTCCTAATTAATAAACACAATTCTTCAAAAAACCACAAATCATTTAATGCATAAAACTAGTTTTTGATTCGTTTAGTATTTCTTTAATAAGCCTTCCTTTGTTGAATTTACTCATATTAATAAGCCTTTATTATTCTCTCTCTATCAGGTTAAAAGTGAACTATGGGACATTATTCAACCTAATGACCACTGCAATTGCAAGATATGCATTTGTTTTGCATTTAAATTTATTTTTAGACTAATAAATCTCTTATATTACAAAACACTTCGTAATCTTATGGATTTTCCTTTAAAATTTATAAAAATTAGCTTCTTTGAATGACTAATAATTTAACAAATGATTATGATTGCAATTATAGTTAAGGTAATTGTCCTGTAATAAATTCCTCCATTCCAAAGTATTATCCTTCTTTAAAATTGATCACGTCCAACTATTGTTCAGAATTGGAATGAAAATTTAGTTATCCTGATTCAATATAACACCAACATTACTCATTAAACTCATCGAGATGACTAGTGATAGTTTACTCAGGCTATATAAATATAACCTTGATTGCCTTCAACAATTTTACCCTTGTTCCTTCAGTAAAATTATCTTTAAATAAAGCACATTTATCGATTGTACTAAAATTTGATTCAAAGATTAGTTTTTGTTTCAGGTTTTCTGATAGTGAGTGAACTAACTCATCTTCCTCTTAATTTTCTTTTTTTAGTTATTAACCCCAATAAATTTTTATATATTCTCGAATTCTAATATGATATTAATTTATAATTTACTAATATTATAGATCGTAAGATATCTTGTATCTTTACATATATTTATTTATAGTTCTTATCTTTTCTGTCGTGTTTTCAATTTAGTGAGATAGGGAATTTATAATCTCTCCTACAGTACCCACAGTGAATGATACCTAAACACAAGAGATAAACATAAATATAATTGCTAATAATTTTTCAAGGGAATCTACAAACAATTTAATAAATACAACATACTTTATGGTGTTACGTCTCCATACCCAACACTAATCATAGTTACTGTGGAATAATAGAATGCCTCTAAATATTGTAGCCAAAATGAGTCATTGTAAAGATTTTGCTTAGTCATCCATGTCTCATATCCGAGACTAGTCATATATTTTCCAAAATAAAGCCATATACAGGAAAATGAATGGAGAAAATATAATATGGCACAAATCAATTTAACTAAATTTAGTAATGAGGCATTTAATTTGGTCATATAAAATGATTCTTCAAAGTTTCTGATAATTTGTGTAAAATATCTTAATTATGTTACAAATAACATAAGCGTTAAATCAATCCATTGAGAATTCAGTGTATTGCCATTAATGAACCCAACTAAAAGGGAGACTAGAGATAATCCATCGATGATCATTCCATTTGAAAAATAATTATTCAAAATTAAAGTTCTATCAATGACAGGTTAACCAAATTAAAAATAGACAGTACTCATCTTAATAAAATAATCAGCTAATAAAAAAATGTATAAAGGTAATGTGACATAATATGCATAATTAAATAACACTGAATCTTCCTCTATTATTTCTATTGGAATTCCTACAAAGAAATATATCATTGAGATGCATTTGAATATATCCCAAATAATTTTATGAATTGATTATGGGTAAACTAAAGGAATCATACTGATGATGTTTGTAAAATTGTTCCATATTTTTTATCTAACTGATACAGTTTTAACCTTCACTTCTAAATTGTTTGATGACTGAGATGCCTTATCTCCTAATATCTTAAAATGTTTATCTTTAAAAAATAATTTTTTTCGTCGAGAAACAGAGATCTTAGTCAAAAATCGTTTAACTAAATATGAAACCATAATTGATTTGCCACCTATATTCCTTTACACAATCGAATCCCTAAATGTTTATCGAGAAGGGAAATTTTGCAAGTTAGAACTTTGTGTTTTATTCTCAGTTAAAAGGAAGTGATTATCATCTCCTAGAGTTTAAATCACAGATTGTTTCCTTTTCAAATTGAAGTTTAAGGGCCCGCTAATCATGCTAGAATCGAGATCCGGCTCTCTGAAATCTTCAATATTTTCATCAAAAATATGCATAAGCTTTCCTTAATTCATTTCTATTAAAATTTAGTATATGTAATTACAAATAAAGAACAATAAGATTACAGATGTTCGAGATGTTAGAGATGATAGAGATGATAATGATGAAGATGAAGATGAAGATGAAAATGAATTCGAAGATAAAGTTGACGAAAATAGAAAATAATGATAGTTAAATACGGTAACTTAAATTATGCTTTATATGATGCTAATAAAAATATATTTTCAATTTCAATAACTGATTTTATGAAATTAGTTAATAAGATATTTTAATGATAACCAATATGATTTGTTCGGTTAATCATTGTGGTTACTACTAAAATTTAGTCTTTACTAATATTCTATCGATATTGTAAAATTTTGATTAACAATTTTATAGTTCTATTTAATGAAACCGTATTACATTCATCTATTGTTAATTTCAAATCATTTTTGCTTTAATTTGACAATATTAAAAATAAAATATGACCCAACCAGCCAAAAAATGTCAACTGCCTTATCACAACCTTGAGGAAATTTAGTACTTTTGCAAATATCCATAATGCAAATTCAGTAGATTACTTTGTTCAAAATGTGCTTTGGAAACTACTCATATACACGAATAATATGACAATTCACACATCGTATTAATTTAGGAGCACGATAACGAGCTATTATAGAAAATACGATGTTCAAAATATAGAATAAAAGAAATTTTGAACGCAAATGATACTGTTTATGGAGCAATCTCGAATAACTTGAAGTACATTATTTCCTCGTCAGGCTGGCCAATTGTGAATGTTTGGTCGTATCAAACAGGTAAGCTCATCAAATCAATAGCATTTGATAACTATATAGGTAATTTTAGGTTCACAGAAGACTCAAGTTATTTGTATGTTGGAGCTTTTTAAAAATTATATCAATTTTAAGCAAATAAGGGATTCAAATAAAAGGGAATGAAAATTTTGCACCGATTAGATATTTCAAGTATATATTGCATATCGAATCATATTATATTATCATCATCTGATGATGGAACTATAATTAAAAGCGATTTTATTAATCAAAAGCAATTGCTCCAAATTCAAGCACATAATATGTATTATGGCATCCCTGGACTAGATTATAATAAGCGACGTAACATAATAGCTAGCGGATCGTAAGATTAAGCTATTAAATTATGGAATGGAAATGATGGGTCTTTATTAATTTAAAAGCTAATGGCTCATAATAATCAATATGATATTATAAAAGTCTTATTTATAATTGACAATGACTAGTTAATAAGTTAAGATTCTAATCATTAGATAATTATATGGAACATCAAATATTAGGCAAAAAATATGGAAATATTTAGGGTAATAATAAATGAAATAAATGACATCTCCCTGGTCTTAAATTAATAATATCTATTAATAATGGATCATTCTTATTTTATGAAGCTTTACAATCTTAGTTTAGAATGTGTCAAAGAATATTATTTAGGTGAATTTCCTTTATGTATAGTATTTTTATATTAATCTAGATTACACTATTTCAACTTAACCAAACTCTTTAAGAGCCATCATATTTGTAGCAAAAGTTGATGACGTCGAGCGTTTATTTGTTTGCAAAATATTTTTAGATTGATTAGCATTAAATTATATAGTTTTAATAGAGATACTCTCACTAGATTTTTTATTTTAGATTTTTAAATTATCTAATATTTTATTAGGATATAATGATTTGAACAGAAGGGTTCTTTTCAATAAACATTCGATTTAAAATAAATATGTTCTTGAATAGAAATACGGCCTTTATTGATATGTGAATAAATGGGTAAATCTTTAGATCGAAAAAAATGTAGTGCTTCAGAAATAAAATTTTTCAGTCATCATAAAAGTTCTAATCTTACTTTAGAGATGAGAAAATTTTGTTTTTAAATTAATATAATTTACAATTTTTATTTGTTTAACTTAATATTCTTAAAATCAATTTGATTCTAGCTTGATTCCTATTATTTTACTTATGTTTTTATTTGTTTTTAGAAAATTACATTAAGTAGAGGTTATTTCTTTTTCAGCATTATCCAATTTCGGAAGAAACAATAATAATAATGATATAGAATAAAGCCAATTTATGAAAAATTATGATTATCTATATTACTTTTTTGATTAGTGTAAAATGTTCTCCATAATATTTATAATTTATAATACTTATATGGCTTAATTTCCATAGCCCACAGGGAAAGTCATCTTATATACTACGCATGGAGATTTAGAAATAGATTTGTGGTGTAAGGAAGTTCCAAAAGGATGCAAAAACTTCATTTAACTTTGTTTAGAAGGATATTATGACAATTGTAGTTTTCATAGATTAATCCCAAATTTCATGATTTAGGGCGGAGACCCTACAGGAACAGGAGAGGGGGGTAAATCGATTTATGGAGAACAATTTTAAGATGAATTTAATAAGAAAATCACATTTTCAACAAGAGGTCTTTTGGCATATAGCAATGTCGGACCAAATACAAATGAATCATAATTTTTCATTACCTTCGCTCCATGTCCCTGGTTAGATAATAAGAATACAATATTTGGTAGGGTTGTAGGAAATACAATTTATAATTTAGTATCGATGAATGAAGTAGACACAGATACATAGGATCGCCCAATTATTCCTATTACAATAAAATCCACTAATGTAGTTGTCAGTCCATTTAATATTACACTTTAAAACTAAAAACCCATAGCAGAGGAGGAGAATAATCAAACATAATCAAAATAGGAAAAGAAAGAAGTTAAAGCAGTATAAAAAAAGGGTAAAAATGTCAATTTGCTTTCCTTTCAAGAGGACGATGAAGTTGAGGAGACTGATTTGAATTAAAAAATTAGGAGTACTCATGATGCTTTGGAAGATCCTAGATTGAAAAAAGAATTGGCAGTGAATGAAGAAGATTTAATGTAAAATATAATGTTATCTTATATAGAGAGAAGAGAAAGCTCAAATCTGAGTAGGAGAGGAAGAAATAGGCTCTTCTTGATGCTATCATGAAGAAAAATAAAGCTTAGGAGGAGGAATTAGATAATAAAAATGAAACGAAGAATATAAAATAATAAATTTTTTAGAACATTCCAAATGAAGGAATTTTTAATAAATTGAATTTAGGTGATGATGATAGGAAACTGCTCTAATATAAATAAAAACTAGGTTAAAATGGCTAGGTTGAGTACAACTTTGATCAATCTTCAAGTGCTGGTGAGGAGGAATCAGAAATAGAGGACGAATAGGATAGATAAATCAGACAATAATAAAAAGAGGAATATGAGAAATTAAAAGCTGAATACCTTTAATTTAAGGAACATAGAATGGGAACAAACAACCCAGTCATTGTAAAAATCATATATCTATTCTTTTAAAGAGGGAATTAATCTAGAACGATAAGAAATTAATGACGAATGTTGAGATAAGGAAAGCTAGATTTCTACAGAGGCAGCTCGATGAGAAGAAAGATTTAGACCTTCAAGCTAAATTGGAGCGTTTGAGGGAGAAACTCAACTCGGAAGAAGTCCAGCAGGACAAATACCATTGGTTGAACCATAAATTAAAATTTCATGTCGATTCTGCAAATGCCTTTTAATAAGTAGAAACAAAACAGAAGGTCCAAGACTATAAAGCGCCAGGTCTAGATTGATTTTTTTAATGTCTATGTTTTGTTTTTAAAAAATACAAAAAACTCAGGGTTTTAACTATCTTTTTCTTGACAGAAACAGGACGGGGTTTTAGTGGAATTACTTGAAACACTTACCGCTGCATAATGTTACTTTAATCTTGTAGATACTCTTGCAGGCTAGACATTTAAAGATGCTCTTCTTGACCTGTGGTTGTGCTTATTAAGCACAAACCCTACACCTCTTATTGTAAATAAATTAAAAATTACTTAGATCCATTATTATCTTTAATGGGGAAATGCAAGTTCTTTTCGTGCTTGAATTGCATGAAGTTTTAAACCACCATTTCTAGGGTGACTTTGGGGCACCTCTACTTGAACCCTTAGAAAATCTTTTTGTATTAGTTCAAGATTGTTATCGGATCTTTACTTTTTATGAGTGATATGTTATAGATGATAATTGACAGTGATATAGAGTCTATATCAATCTAAGAAATGGTTTAAACTAACAATTCAATTTTGTAAAGTTTTAAAATTGCTGACTCATATTTTTGCAGAGCATCAAGAAATTCATTTTGAATGAATATTTGTATGTTCGGTTCGTTATTATGACCTGTAGATAGTACTAATATTTTATCATCAATTTAAGTAAACAATATGTCAGGAGGGACAGAGGTTATTTAAATATTAGATATAGTAATTAATATTTTATTATCCTGCTGTTGAGTCCGAGTTAGTATCTCAATTGTTTCATCTAAATTTTACCTATGATGATTAAATAAAAAAATATATGAGTCTGGCAGAGAAATTTCATTAATAAAGTCTGCAACTTAATTTTAGTATGAATTATCTTAGGATTTTTTGACTACCCAGACTTTTCTTATCAACATTGATTCAACATCCAATGCATAAATGTATTAGTCGATTGCTTATCTTTCAAAGAGAACACAAAACCTGGCTTGCTTCTCTATAAAATCAATAACTCTAAACTCTTCATAAATACCTTTCCATCTTTCTTGATCTATTTAGAACATTATGATCTAAAATTATTTTTTTTTAATAAATTATATTGTTCCCATACACCATTGATTTTTATAATTTGTCAACAATCAAAATCTAAGATAGAAATCTTTTATATAGAACAAATCCTATTTATAGGTTCAGATGACATTAGACAAGTCAAGATAGCCCTCAAATCATCAATTTATACATTATTTATATAATATTTTTATATCATATAAAAATACTTAATATCATAATCAATGAATGATAAAATCACAAAGTTCTTCTCTTAAAATTTATGCAATTTTTAAGTAACTCTCAAGGCTCCTTGTAAAATACTGGTTCTGTATTAAGCTAGGTTTGTTTTCGATTGCTCTTTATATTTCTAATTATTCATCCTCATCTAGATCATCCTCATTTTGAAGATGGAATCCATTTTAATTTTCTGCTAGCTCTAACTACACACATATAATTAAATTATACATTTTTTAATATGCTATGCGCGGGTTGGACTGGAAATGATAAGTGATTCAATTATCTATCAAATCTCTCAGATGTCATCTTGTTATACATTAACTCGACCATTCCGCCCTCATAATTATTTATCGCCTATTTTTGTAATTATTCAATTTTCTAAATAATTTAGATAGCATGCAAATATTTTGCTTCTTTTTCCTACATATTATAATTTTTTTAATATAAATTTTTATACAAGGAGAATGGCAATATATAGAAAAACTAATTTTTAAATATTAAAAATCAGCTAGAGATGAACATATCAATTGTGTTTTCAATATTTTCTATTAAGAGACTCATTTGTTTTAGATACCTCTGATATATTCTTATTTATAATATTTTTTAATAATGAGTGATGATTAGTTAAAAACTCCTTTGCTTCCTCCTAATCAATCATTTGAGATGAACTAATTTCCCATAACTGTAGAGCTATCAAATGTGCTCGGAAAATAATATCATGAAGAAAATTATTCTAATAATTACATGAGATTAGATCAGATACTTATGGCAAGGAATAGATGGAAAAATTTAATAAAAGAATAGTTTCATCCAAGAGTCCCAAGAGAGAAGGAGAAATCATAATATTTTTAGATTGAAATAAAGAGGCTTTAGCAATTATTTGATATTGGGTTTATTAAGGAATAGACATGGATTAATGAAAAATAAAAGAGAACTAAGGAAGTGAATACAGATGCTGAAAAACGTATACTATATAATTAATTAGATAAGTATCTAAAAACCTAATTGGATATGTTGTTTTAACTTGGAGGAGTCTATGGCATATCGAATTTTTTGAGATCAAATATTAAAAATGGACTAAATACTGAGGATAAGACAGATTTACAAGAAAGGAAGAAATATTTTGGTCCAAATGATAAGCCACCTCTGGCAACAAAGGGAATTTTGCTAGTTATTATATGGTTATTGAAATACGATCGACTTGTTTAAGTATAATTTGTCTCACTTATATTGTTTACTTCGTTAAATCTTATAAGGCTTTAAGACTTAGATGACTGTTTTGCCATATTTGTTGGTCTAATATTTATGGTAATATTTAAATCGCTAATGAGATAAATATATAATCGACATGTTATTATTCACTAAACAGAAATGAAACACAGAAATTGCAGTCAATCACAAAAATTGAAGGTTTGGAGAAATGGAGATATCGAAATGATAGATAATAAAGATATTCTTGTTGGGGATATACTATTTTTCTAATAAGGAGACTACTTATTGTGTGATGGAATCCTAATCCAGTAAAACTCAATTTAAATACTTGTAACTTAGCCAACATAGGATTTAATTGAATAGTATTGTGAGAAAAATGTTGAAGACACTAAGGTAAGTGAACAAGAAACAGAAAGTTTTAAAGTTTACGATCCATTCTTATTCTCTGGTTCTCATATAATTGAAGGAGCTGGACAATTGCTAGTATGCTCAATCGGATAAATGGCTTCTGACTATATTGCATTTCAATAAAATTTTGCAGAAGACTCATCACAAAAAAAGTATTTGAGATAAAATCCAATGTATAATCCATTTAGTTTGAAGTTGGAATCTGTGATGTCAAGATAAACAATATTATCTGCCTTTTTGATGATAATACTAATATTTTAAATGTTATTCTAATATGCAGTATGGGATCCTGAACAGATTTTGGGACTTATATTATATGTTTCATTGATGATTCCATTGATAGTCCCTTTAAACTTGGTGTAGTTTCTGAATTTGTATATGATTGATATTATACAAACCCTAAGAATGAAAGAAATATACCTCAAGGATTATTTGGCACTGTTTTGGTTGGGATAAGTAAATGAGGTTATATTAGATTAACTAAATTAATCAGTTTTAGCATTAAAAAACTCTAATATTAATCTGAGATGGTTTAGTACAGATTTTCAAGATATTTGTAGACAATTAGCTATTTATCATTAATTGATTGAAGAAAGTGATCCAATAGAAGTTATGTTTGTTGATAGCATATAAATTCAATAAATGTTCAATGAAAAGAATAAATTTACATTTACAAGTAGGAGATTCGCTAGTCCTACAGTTGACTATGTTAAAATTGACAAAATAACATCAGGGAGAACTTTAGATTAAATTGAATCAAGAGGGTCTACCTTTGCATTTCAAGGAGTCGTCGATGCTGAATCATTATACGAACATATAAAATTTGTTAGTGTGGTATCCAGATGCTCTCATAAGGATAAAGAATTATTGATTTCATTCTTAAAATTATTTGATAGGATAATATTGTTATCAGGAGATGACTCAGATCGATTAGCCATGGAAATAGCTCATATAAGTATAGGAAAAATGGATACCTAAGCTGCCATCAGACTTGGAAATAATAATTTAGTTGACTCTGTCTACAATTCCCTAGGCTGCGGGAGATGCGTTTATTTTGTTATCCATCAAATCTCAAAAGCATACTGCAGTAGTGCAGTATTAATATTAGTTACAAATATTGTTTGGTAATATGCTTGTGAGCTATTTCTGTTTTAATTTCTTAATATGCTAATTCTAAATGTAGCAATTTACATCATTTCGCTATATTTTACCTACAATTAAAAATATAGGCTTATTCATCACTTAATGTAGAGAAATCCATATCAAAGAATAATGAGGATAACTGATGGTTATCTAAAATTATTTTTCTTTAAATCTTTACTAATAATGTGCTAGTTAATATTGATATCATATTTTGGAAGATTAGAGGAACTTTAACTAATTATTGATGGACTGATTTTGAATGACCATATAGGAACTCTAACAAGACCTATCATGAATTTAAGCATTATTATTAAATCAGCTACCTTTGGCCTAATCTTAATACTTTTAGAAAATTATTTATCTACTGGTACATAGTACATATATGAATCGATGCTTTATAGAGACTATTTGATTGGATTATTGATTATTCATATAAATTAAAGTTTGTGTAAATTATAATGATCAGACTTGTTTATTAATTTTCCAAATTAAATAAATTCACAGTGGCCATCATAGGAAGGTCCTCAGTTGGAAAATCAAGTCTATTTAATAAATTACAGGATGGAGAAAATTAGACAATTACATCAAGTATGAGAAATATCACGAGAGATAGATAGGAGGTATTCTAAATATTATAATAGGCAATCAGTAGATTATTTTAAGTACCAGTTAGATTTGTAGATACAGCTGGTATAGAAAACGTAGCCCTTAATCGCTTAGGAACGCCACTTGAATAAAAAATGATGATACAAACATTAAATGCGATAGAATACGCTAATTTGGCTATGTTTGTGGTAGATGCCAAAGTAGGCTTGACCTCCATTGATTTTTAGATAGCAAAGTGGTTAAAGAAATTAGTTAATCAAAAATCACTTGATGATGATAATGTATTTTAGTTGAAAGATTTATCGATAAAATCAAATGTTAAATCAGCCATATTAGTGGCAAACAAATGCGAGAATGATCGAACATTTGATACAGACATAAGCACACAATTAAAAAAATTAGGATTAGGGGATCCAGTTTATGTCTCAGCTGTTGATGGAACAGGATTTTAAGATTTATTAGCAAGAATTTAATAGCATATACCACAGGATTATTAACAATAGCTAGAGGACGTCAAGAAGGATAGGAAATTAAAATATCAATAATTAAAGGAAAACAACAAATAAGAACTAATTGAATTATTTAAGGACAAAGAAGAAACTTATGATATTAAGCAATGGGTAATTATAATAAATATTTAGGAAAGAGAATTTGATTAAGCTAACCCTAATCCTGAAGAAAATAGTGATCTTGATGATGAAGTAAATAGTATTTATACTGGAAAAGTTATTCAGGAATCTACAGGTGTTACATCTGAGAATATCTAAAGAAGAAATCCTATTTAATTATGTATAATTGGAAGGCCAAATGTTGGAAAGTCTTCCTTAGTCAACACTTTATTAGGATGTAAAAATTTATAATTTCCTTTTGAACAGATAATAGAGTAATAAGTGATGACACACCAGGGACTACAAGGGATCCAGTCTCCAGTTCATGGGTATATAATGGATAACGAATTGAATTGATTGATACTGCAGGAATAGATAAGAACAAAATAGAATCTTGTAAAGATAAATAGGAGATAGAATTATAGAAGAAAATCGAAGCCAAAACTAGATAAACTATAAGATTTTCTCATGTTGTTCTCCTGTTAATAGATTCATTGGGATAGTTTAAAGACTAAGAGTTAGATATAGCATAAAAAGTGGTGGAAGAAGGTAGAGCTTTGATAATTGCAGTTAATAAATGGGATATGGTCGATAATGAATATAAGCCAAGGATTTTAAAGTTCTTATAAAGATAATTGGAAAAAAATTTAGCTGAGGTTGCTGACTTGCCCATCATTGCGATAAGTGCTGAGAAAAAGATAAATATAGATTAATTGATGGAAAAAGTGATTTCCATAAATGATAAATGGAACACTAGAATTTCAACTGGTTTGTTGAATGAATGGTTGAATAAGTTTAAGAAGATTCAATCTGCACCATCAGATGAAGGTGAAAAACTAAAAATTAGATATTTGGCGCAAATTAAAGTGAGGCCACCAACATTTGCCATATTTATTAATTAAGGATCCCTGTTTAAAAACCATTATTTGAAATTTATTAGAAACAGATTATCAAAAGAATTTAATATATATGGTGTACCAATAAGATTTGTGATGAGAGATGTCCAATATGCAAAAGAAAAGAAAAAACTTGAAAAAGAACATGTAGGAACTGTAAGGGAGAAGTTGTTAAAAAGAAGAAGATTAGTGAAATTAGCCAAATAAAAATTAGAGAGTTTGAATAAAAGTAAATAGAAATGATATATATAATATTAAATTATACAACGTGTTAATGTTGGAGTATATTTTCATAGCCTCTTTAATACTTATAGCAATAATATACAAGGTTAAGTTTAGTAAACGAAAACAAGACAGCTCCATAGTGTACATAATTGGAGAAAAAGGAGCAGGAAAAACATCCTTATTATATTATGTATCGATAAAAATAATTTAAAGTTAGCTAATAAAAACAATTCCACTAAGACAACAAGTTCAGTTGAGCCAAATGAAACGGTATTGGTGAAGAATGTATAATTTTAATAAAATCATTAGAATGTATAAATACCAATATCTGATATTCCAGGGACAAATTACTAGAAAGAACAATTCTTGGGAAAGATTGTTTCAGCTAAAAAAATAATACTCATGATTGATTCTTCATAAATTTAGCAAATTCACCCTTCAGCAGAATTTTTATACAATATTTTAATTTAAAATGAATACTAGAGAAAAAGAATACCAATATTAATAGTTTTAAACAAATAAGATCATCCTAAAAGTTTCAAAGCACCAGACTTTGAACAATTGTTGAACAAATAAATGTAAATATAATACCGATAAAATAGTGAATCAATTAAGAAATCTAGGAAAGCCATATAAGAATCTCGTGAAAACATAACAGATAAAATTAAGTATTAAGAAAATCCGTTTGAGATCTCTGAGTTAAGAGGTGTTAAAATTGTAGAATAAAGTGTTGTTAATGAAGACATATCTGAAATAGAGAATTTCATATTTAAGTGATAATTATTTTTTTTTCTTTTAATTTATAAAAGTTAAATGATTAGTTCAACAAGACTTTGTGTATCTACAGCTTGTACAGCTCCCTCAAGGATTATAACTTCAATCAAAGAACTTGATGCGCATAAAGGGCACAATTCATCAAGTTTGGGATAAATTTCAAAGAAACTTAAAGAACAATTAGGATAATTTGAATTTACTCAATCACTAAGGAACCTCATTGAGACAAAGTTCTAAGTTTTATTTTAACAACTAACTTAAATACAAGATAGTTACATACAAAACATTTCGTAATTCGAATAATTAGAAGCCATCAATTAATTTATAAATTAAGAGTTCCATCTTATAAATGAGCACAAGATAAATATAATTCTTGATAAGATAGGCGATGAATAATTTTTACTACCTTCAACAAACAAGTATAAGGAATATTTCAAAAAAATTGAATTTGAACTCAACACACAAATTGAGTAGTTATCTGGAGCAAAATAAGGAAAAGAATTTATCTTCTTGGATATCCCTGGAGAATACAAGAAGCTATCAAAATTAGATATAAATAAAAAGAAAGCCAAACATTTAGATGGATGTATGATTTTTATACTCAATTAGACCCCATGTTTATAATGACCAATATAATTGCTTTTGACACATAAATTTTGAACATCAAATTATTAAATGTCTAGAAGGAATATGTTGGTGTGGGAGTAGGTATGCTTGAAAGGAAAATAATCGAGTCTATAGGTTTAATTATTCCATTTGAGAAACTTTAATAAATTGGTCATGGTCTTTACATGAATTTTAATGATAAAGGTAATTGTAAATTATAAATTTTTAGCTGTCTATAATAGTTTGGATGAGAAAAATAATGGTATTGAATACGGGAAAGACAAAGGAATAAAATTTGATACAGGAGATATTGTAAGATTAGAGTATCATGACGATACTTTAACTTTCTTGAATTTAGAATCATAAGAAAGTTATACAGTATATGTTGGAACAGAGCCTAAATTTTTTGTTGTATGGTTAGATTTAAGTGAAGTTGAAATTATATGATAATTTATATAAATGATTTTGTTTGAAAAAGAAAATATAATTTTCAAAATTATTTTTGTTCTTGTATTTCCTATTCTTGTTCAGGTTATGGCTTTTTTACTAATATTTAATTCTATTCCAAAAACAGGTTATTAGCTTTAATATTCTCCTATTCCAATTGTTAAATATCATGAACCTCTTAGTCCATCTTTCTCATATCTTTGTAATCAGGAGGTAATGTATAGAATGGTATTTCTCCTCTCTACCAATCCATCAATACTAATTTAGCAGTAGTTTTTGTGTCAGCTTCTCCACCTTTGATGAGTTTTCCCTTTTGAATTGCTACTTATTTTAAGAAATCTGTCTCATCAGTCCAATCTCCAATTGAGTAAATTTTCTTCAAATTTTCTGGTTTAGACTTCTCAAGTAATTTAGGAATGTAATACTCAGGATCTTCTAGTTTTTCTGCTCTTACACATCCTTTCAATACTACTTCTACTTCGTCTTTTCCTTCATTTGTATAGACAACTCCTGGACAATCAATCAGATAGATTCTTTTTGTCATAGCAACATATTGCCATACCCTAGTCTCTCCTGGAATTGGTGCTGCCTTACAAACCTTTCTCTTTTTTAATGAATTTATAACAGAACTCTTTCCTACATTTGGATAACCTACAAATCCCACTGAAATGGTTTATTTATCTCTATGAAACTTGTCAAACTATCTCAATAAATTAATGAATGGCCCTTTTCCAAATGGCTTAGTGACACTAGCATGAAATGCTATGGTTGGGAACTCCTTACTCAAATATTGAACCCATCTTGAAGTCAACCAAGTTGGTATTAAATCACATTTATTGAGGAGTAATACTATGTGTTTATGAGGGCAGTTCTTTTTGAGATGGTTTTCCAAATGATAGGATCTTGTTCCTAATGGATCCCTAGCATCCAAAATACAAACCAAGACATCTGAAGAGTCAATAACTTTGTAAAGTTCTGACCAAATTCTCTGAGATTAGCCAGCAGTCAACCTTTTATCTTTATTATCTTTTTATAAATCCTCAACTGGATTTAAATTTAAATCTTTTTCCATATCATAGCAATTATCCTTTTATTCAACTTGCTCTGCTTTTTACTCTAGTGATTCATAATTAATCTTGATTCTCTTTCTCTTCTATTTAGGTCCAAAAGTATCAGCATAACTCTCCAAATCTAATAAATCAACTTTTCTATTGGTTTTGGTGCTCTCCACCAACAATGACATTGGTAATTGCTTAGCCTTAATCAACACTGATCTCGGGTCATGAGTCCTATTAGCCATTTCTGTTCTTAACTTATCCAATTATTATTAATCGATGGTTCTAATATTACCGAACCATTTTCTATTTGGATCGATTCTTGCTGGTGACTTAGCTTAAACCCACATTTTCTCCCTTGAATATGAATTATAAATTACATGTCTGGCTTCTCTTTATACATATTCAGTCGATTAATGTCCTACTTGGATCGGAAAAATTTATGATTGGAATGAGTTTGCTTATCAGTCAATTTTCTGTCAGGATTAGTAGAAGCTCCACTTTTAGATCCTTTTTAAGCCGAAGTAAATTTAGAATTAATGGTTTTCTTATAATTTTAAGCTTTGCTTCTTTTTGCCATATATTATAATATTAAATGGGACGAATTACAATTGAATATAAAGGCGAATAGAAAATGATTGATATTGATGAAAATCAAACAATAGAATAGCTTCAATAACATGCTGAAATAACCAAATTTACCAAGAATGATATTTGTATTGAATAGAATGGGGAATATTTAAGTAAATCCACCCAACTCAAAACCTTGGATTTTATGTCACTATTTAAAATCCATGACTTAAAAGAATTATTCAAATAAAATTAAAATGATAAGGATGAAAGAGAATTTCTTGAAATAGAATTAAGAGAGTATTTCTATTACAATAAATAGTTGTATAGTTCAAAATCAGGAATTAAAACTTAAGAATTCACAACTCATGTTGAAAGTAGGTGAATACAGGCCATTACCAGATGAAAAAACAATGGAATTCAACAAACTAAAATAAATCATAAAATCATTAGAGAAGGACTTGATGAAATTAAGGATAAAACAATCAAACTAGGTCATATGCAGTTAATGCTACTATGAGATCACTGATAGATTTGTCTAACTTGAATGCAGACATTTCTATCATCGAGAATGCATAAATGAATTGAACAAAAAATGTAAATGCGGCTACCCAATCGATGAATAAATTTACAAGGATTTATAATTTACATGATTTTCTTAATGTACTTTTTATTTTATTTTTCTTAATATACATATCATCTATTATAGTTTCCACCTCTATTTCCGCCTCTGTTGCCGCCTCTACCACGACCACCTCTATTAAATCCTCTATTACCTCCTCGATTTCCTCCTCTATTTCCACCTCTATGACTTCCTTATCTGTCATTGTGGAAATTTTTTTTGAAACCTCCATCTCTGTCACCTCCTCGAAAACCTCCTCGGTCTCCACCTCTATCTTCTCTATCACCACCTTAAAATCCTCCTTAATTTCTATCTTAGTAACCTCCTTTGTTACCACCTTAATGGTTTTATTAGAAAGGCTTACCACCACCTTATTAGTTTTAGAATGGCTTTCCACCACCTTACTTTTACTAAAATCCTCCCTTTTGATGCTACTTTTATCCTTAATCTCCCTTTTAGAATTTTTATGGTGCTAATATTTATGGATAAATAAATACGAGCTTATGGTTCTTCATCATCCAAGTCCTCACCATCATCATCATCAAGGTCATCATCATTCAAATCTTCATCTCCTTCAGCATCAACTTCATCATCATCTTCAACATCATCTAAACCATCAAGACCTTCCTCATCATCATCATCATCTCCCCATTCTTCGTCAGCCTTTTTTGGTGCTGGCTTAGCTGGCTATGGAGCAGGCTTTGTTTAAACTGGTTAGGGTTTTGCTTGTGGAGCTGGTTATGGCTTTTATGGTTATTATTATTTGGCTGGGGCTGGTTAAGGGACAGTCTTTGGTGAGGGTTATGGTTGTTATTTGGGACTGTTCTTCTACTTTGGCTTTGGTTATTCCTCCTCTTCCTCGTCTTATTCGTCAGACTCTGATTCTAAATCTGCACCATCCTTTAATAAATTAAAAAAAAATATTTACGAGTTCATCTTCTTCAGGCTCAATATACCCTGATAGATGGACGGATCCCTTTCCTTTGAGTCCGAATTCAACCTATTAATCAACTCTGAAGTAAAGATCGAGTTATGCTTATTCAACCTCACATTAAAATTTTACAATACTTTATTTTTCTCCAAATTTACGAGTATATATTCTTTTCCCTAAACTTTTGCATAGACAGAGATTTTTCCCTCTCCATCAACAAGTGCAACATTAGAGATGTGAACAACTGTAATACCTTCTTCAGCAGAAAGTTTGTGAGCATTTCCTTACTTGAGTTGTGTACCCCAAAACATAATTTTTAAAGATTTTATTTAATTATTTTAATTTGAAATAAAATTAATGGGAAACTGTATAAGAGAGAGAAAACCATCACTCACATAATTTGATTAATAGGACATTTAGAGGATGGAAGACACTTTT
This sequence comes from Paramecium bursaria, assembly GCA_016759055.1. Lineage (NCBI taxonomy): Eukaryota > Ciliophora > Oligohymenophorea > Peniculida > Parameciidae > Paramecium > Paramecium bursaria. Next base: position 83,861 of record VMTU01000116.1, on the reverse strand, counting down.
AATTATTATTGTGACCTCTAAACCAAGTATTTATTATGAAAAATTTATTCCAAAAGCACTCGAAAAAGAAAAATGTTATGCTAATAAAACTTTGAAGAAATTTTTATAGAAAATCCAGAATTTGGAAGAAAGTTGTTTAGACTTCTAGAAGTTTATGGAGGTCGTGAAAAATACATAAGTAAAGGAGTATTATTTTCAATTTGTAAAAAAATAAATATCAATAACGTATAGTGGAGGTATTTCTGAAGGACAGTTGCAGTACTTAAGAACTAAAGAATTTTGAAAAATTAGAACTGATGACCTTGGTGTCTCTGAAATAAACGGGATTTATCTATGATAGAGAAGAATTGTCAAAATTGAAAATTACTTATTTGGATGCCATGGTCATTGTTAACGATTTACTTAGAATGAGACTCAGTGGCACAGACTAATAGGTTGACGAACGAGTTACAAAAGCCTTATTGGACTCAGTATTTTGTAAAAAAAATTAATTTATATTTGCAAGAAGCTGAATCAGGTCTCATGGACTGGTATGAGTTAGTGAGGGTAATGAGACATAGATTGAAGGGAGCACAATAAATGATAAAACTTTATTTTTTGAACAAATTCATGAGAAAGTCGTTTCCTGTATTAAATTTATAATTTATTGTTAGACGCTAATACCAACCCTAAATAACCATTCCTATTTATTAAATGAAGATAGTTTATTTATTCTTCAACTGTCATGTTAAAAGACTGTACTTAGGGGAGCACTAAAATTAAATTTGATTTACTCCAGTATTGTTCATTAAGGAGGATTTGATTAAATGGCTTAGGCTATTTTGGATTCTCGTAGCCCTACACTTGCAGTATTTCAGCATGAAGAGAAATACAATTCTCTTTATGATAAGAGTTTTATCTACAAAACAAATATATTTGGAGCGATCTCTAATTAAAGATGGTTTGATACAGCGTTAGCATAAGGTGATGTTAGAGACTGCCTATTTTAACTGTATCCTTCATTCCAAGTGTTCAACCCTCTCCCTTAAAGAGCAGCCAAGAAAAATTATTGCTACATGAACACTAAAGATAGATCAAGACCTATCGGAATAGGATTTGGTTATGATGAAGGTTAATGCAGAATATGGTTTGACAAGAATATTAAAAGCTCATATTGCAAGGCTGAAGACTTGAGTTATGAACCTGGAGATTTAATAAATAAGCATATTAAAAATCTGAATGTAAATTATTAATATTATAATAAGATCAACCTTGTTGAAGTTTGGGGGATCGAGCATCCAGAGCCTGAGCAGGAGCCAGAATTTTACATTCCAAATGCTATGCCAATACAAGTTTATGAAGAAGAACCACTCCAAGTAGCTGAGTAAAACTATTTTAATTTAGTTCTAAGGCTGACTTTTATTGGATGGGTGCTAAAAAGCAAGAGAAAAAGGTTGAAGAGCCAAAACCTGATTTCTATTGGGTCAAAGATCAAGAAACAAAGAGAAATTTATCAAAAACTTAAGAGCCATTTATGCCTAATAGCTTGATTTAAACAACATATGTAGAAGAGAGGGAAGAAAAATTTAGTGGTTATGAAGAAAAGGTTGTGGCCTCCACAATTAGAAGATCAAATGTATAAAGGCCTGTTATAGATGGGAATGAAAAAACAAGAAGGTTTGAAGCTCCTTCGCCAGTACAATAATATTAGGAGAGAAGTGTTAAATCTAACTATGAACCAAACTTCTCAAGCAACACCAAATAGAGAAAGACAGTTGACGAGATTATCAGAGATTATGAATAACGATAGAGTTAGGGAAAGCCCAAAAGATAATGATATATAATAAAAATAAATGTACGCTTAGCAAGTTCCATCTTCTAGACCGCCTTCAAAGTCACCAATGAATGTATTTAATATCGCTAAGCCTGTCAAAACTGAACCAAGTGTTCCTGATAGACAGTTCTCAAATAACAAGTATGATCTGAAAAGCACTATAACTCCAATAATGGAGGATGGATCTGTTCTTATTTAAAAATTGCCTTCTAAACTAGTATGATTTACTTAATATTAGATTAAAGCATCTGGAAAATATCAGGAGTTTATGATTACAGATAAAGATACTGGAAAAACAATAGATATTCGATGTCAGGATATTAAAAGTAGGTATATATTAAAAATGTATAAACAATTAAAGAGGAGCCAAGAACCCTCTCAATCAATAACTCGTCTAAGCAGTAGAATCAAATTAAATTCTTGAAGTAAAGGAGATTTTAATGAAATCAAATCCTGATGTAAATACTCGGGGCACTTAAGATGGCAATACGGTTCTGCACATCGCAGTTAAGAATGGAAACTCTAAAATTGTAGGGTTATTGTTGTATCATGAAGCATAAATCGATTCATTAAACACTAAACTTAAAACTCCATTATTGTTGGCTTGTGAATTGGGGTTTGAGGAGATATGCTAACAATTAATTACTGCAGGGGCAGACATAAATTTTTAAGACATGAATAGGAATACTGGTTTACATCTTGCTGCAATTGGTAAACACTAAAAGGTAGTTGAATTATTATTAAGCAGATAGAGCATAAATTTATTTATAAAAAATAAAGATAATAAATTAGCTGTAGATTACTCTTCAACACCTCAATTATTTTAATAAGCCATTTAAAAATAATCATAAAATTAGATTCGAATATATGATGCAACAACTGATTTAGGGACAGAATTTGCATAAGCATTTAATGAAGATAAAGTCGGCCCTACTCACTTTAAAGTTCATGCTATGATTGGAAGAGGAAGTTTTGGTGAAGTGTACTTAGTAGAGAAATTAGACACGAATCAATTATTAGCTATGAAAATACTCCATAAATCAAAGATTTAAAGTATTATTCAAAAAATAAATTATTAGAATAAAATTTAACTAGATATGCACTAACGGAAAGAAATGTTTTATCACTTACCAGACATCCGTTCATAGTAAGATTAAGATATGCATTTTAAACAAGCGATAAACTGTGTCTAATTATGGACTATTGTCCAGGAGGAGATTTAGGAACTCATTTGAGAAAAGAAACCAGATTTCCTGAGGAGAGAGTCAAATTATATCTCACATAGCTAATTTTAGCTTTGGAAGATTTGCATAAAAGAGATATAATATTTAGAGATCTAAAACCAGACAATATTGTTCTGGATTAGGATGGCTATGCTATGCTGACTGATTTTGGATTATCTAAAGAAGGAGTCTAGGAACATTATACTGGTGCAAGATCCTTTTGTGGAAGCGTCGCCTATTTAGCACCAGAAATGCTTAAAAGGTGTGGACATGGCAAGGCAGTTGATTGGTATCTCTTAGGAGTCGTGATGTATGAAATGCTGGTTGGATAACCGCCTTATTACGCGAATGATCGTGAAGAATTATTTAACAATATTTAAAAAGCAGAACTTAAGTTGCCTCCTTATATTTCTATTGAAGGAGTTAACCTGCTCAAAGCAGTAAGAATTTTAATTAACATCAGCTTTTGCAAAGAAACCCAGCAAAACGACTAGGATCTGGGAAGGGAGATAGTGAGGAAATCAAAGCACACCCATATTTCAAGGATATAGACTGGAAGAACATTCTTGATAAAAAGCTCAAAATGCCCATTCTAACGAGAAAAACCAAATTTATAAAAATTGAACATAATGTATTTGAATAAGGCAGTTTTCTAGACTAATCTCATGTATAAGGATGGTCATTTGTTGAACATAAGATTTGATATTATATAAAATTTCAAGTTGGAACCAATTTAGATCCTTAATCGTTAGACTCGACTGATGCCATATCCCTAGGATCGAATTGGATGTTCGATCTGATTTGTTTTTCACATTAAAATTTAAACTTCCCTAACAGCTATTGTTCCAATATGTCTCTTTTTGCTTTTAACATTTGGTGTTTGATGTTTTTCATCTTAGGTATAGGGTCATATTCAGCTGGAATGCACATACAATATTGCATTTTTATTTATATAATAATTATTATGTAATTTTAAAAATGGGACTCTATGGGATCAGACCTGTTAAGCACATAAAAGTTTATTAATTTTCAGCAATCCCTTAACTTGAATATTGAACTATTAAATAAATCTCCTTCAAAACATTAAAGAACATAATCAAATACTCAACGAGGACCATAATTATTTTAATAAATGAATGAATAGACTAGAGGAGACGACTCATAAGAAATTTGCGAAATGTGTGTAGAAATAATCGATTAAGAGGAATTATACGTTTGCTAAGAGAAAAAACATTTTTATCATGTCTAATGTGTTTATGAATATGTTAATGAAAAATTATCCAAAGACAGTAATTTGACAATAATAAGACTATAGTGTAAATGCAAATTCTATTGGCAGAGATTTCCTTCATTAGCATATATTCACCATCAAATATTACTGAATTAAATAGAAAAAATAAGATTGTTATAGCATAAATATAAATTACTAAAATGCCCTGATGAGTTTTGTGATTTTTTTATCATCCAAAAGAATCAAGATACTTCGTCTTACTGCGATTTATGTTAATAATTTAGAAAAAATATGATAAGTTTTTGATAATATATATATATCATGATCGTATATCGTATATCCTTCTATTTTCTAGTTATTATTTAAGTTATTGGTTCTCCTAATTTAGAACACTAACTTAAGTATTGTATGCAGTTTTCAAATTACTTATTTAGTATTAGTTTGATTATTCCAATTTTATTTTCAAATCCTCTAATTATTAGCACTAATAATATTTTAAATTGTTACCTTTTCTTTTTCTATCAATAAGATTCTATTTTTAAATAACTCTACCTCTTCTCTTGCTCTTTTTAGATCTTTATCTAATATTGACCTTTGATTGCTTAAATTATCTATTTCTTAGTCCCTAACATTGATGCTTTCTCTAAGTCTCTTTATCTCTATTATTTACTATTCAGATTAAATATCAGCCTATCTAATCTTATCCCTATACATAGTAGTTGTCTTCTCGATTTTAGAACTCAAATCTTATATCTCAGTATTTTTAGATGAAAGTAATTATAATGACTCTTGTTTAATAAGATGGATTTCATCCTTAAGTCTTCTGATATCATCTTCATAAGTTCTTTTTGCCAAACTGAATTAAGCTATATACGAATCTAATTCTTTTGTTTTTTGTACTAATAAATCTTTGAACTTTTCTATTTCACCATCCAAAAATAGAATTTACATCTTCTATTAATCCAATGTGTCATTAGCTAATGCTTATGCTTTCTAGAATTGGTCATCTAACTCAACAATCTCTGAATTCTTCTATCTTTCAATTTCATAAGTTTAGAGCTTCTGATTTTCTAGGTCTCTCCTCAAATCTAGCACTTGTTAATCTAATTAAGCTCTTAATTAATTTTTTTCATCAATCTAGATTTATATCTATTCATTCTTATGGTCAATTATTCCTTTTAGGTTGTTATTATCTCTCTCTAAATTAGATAATTATTCATTATAGAATTATTTCAATGCATCAACATCTCTTTAATGAGCCTTAAGCAAATCTTTTTATTAAAATTCTAATTATTATCTATGTTGTCTATCAATATCAATTATTTTATTCTTAAGATCTTATATCTCATTTCTAAGATCACTGATTTAATCTTCATACAAATTTTTATTCTTTTAATTCTATAACATAAGTGTTTCAATTTCAGTATTCTTGATCTCTAACAATCCCTTGAGTTTATCGATTTCTGATTACATAACATCAGCTTATCTAGCAAAATCTAACTTAAGAACTTATAATTATTAATCTGTGAATGAGTTAAGGCTATCATTAAGGTGTTCAAGTTCTCTTTGTTTTTCAGCATCCTACTAAATTGATTTTATTCTTAACAATTCATTTTCCTTCAATAGCCTTTCAATTGCTGAGTCATCCTCACCTTTTTATCTTAATAACTTCGATTATAGTTCATTTATGTGATTATTTTAATCATCAATGTGGTCTCTCAGTTTTCTTATTTAGCTCTCTGCTATCTCAATTTATAGACTGGAGGCTTTTTTTAGGTTCTCAATTTCAGTATTATTTTAGGATTCCAATTAACCCTATATTCCTATGATGTGTTTTTAGTTTTAGTAATCAGATTGAGAAAGCAAATTCTGCAACTTCTAAATTTCTGAGTTTAGATTTCGTATTTCATACTCATAGTTTTGTTTAATTTATAGTATTTACTACATTTGGTTTTCATATTTGGACTTCCACAAATCTGCATCAGTTTTTCTCTATCGAGCCAACTTTTATGCTTTCTCAACTTCTAAATGGAGAGATTGATTATCCCTCACATAATTCTCAATTGTATTATCTTAAGTGATTATATCATGGGCCTTTTTGGAAATAATATGTTATTCTTCCAACAGTATTTTGTTCTCATTCTCTAATTCATAGCATTTAGATTTAAGAAATTCTATTTCTTGTAACAAGGATCTAGTCTCTATATTCGATTAATACATTTAACGGAGATATTTTTATTAATAAAATATATTTTTATAATAGCATATAAAATATCAGCAAAATCTTCCGAATTGAGTAGCAGCTTTAGGGTTGGCAAAGAAATCTTTAAATGATTAGTATGGTAGAACAATTAATCCTAAAGTTATAATTCCTAACAGAACCATTATTAAAATTGATTCTCTGTGATATCTCCTTACAAGCACTTTCAATTACCCAGCAATTATATAACTTCCAACTGCTGAAAATCCCTTTGATATTATAATATAAATACCCCATAAAGAATAAAATCCTTGACATGATACTCTCCGGATAGAGTTATTATGAAAACAGAAATGGAGGAGGTGAATAAAACGCAAAAAGTTGCTGAGGCTGTAGCCCTTGATGATGGGATTCCCATAGATAACCATAAAGGAGTCAAAATAACCCCTCCTCCAAGTCCTACTAAGCCACCAAGAAAACCTGCAAAGAAACTTGATTTAACAGTTTCCCCAATTACACTCGACATTCTCCCTTCTTGAAAATGGTAACCAACTTGTTCCTTCTAAACTTCTTCTTGAAGGATGATATTTCTATATCTGTAGACATTATAGACTGCTATTAGCAATAGAATGACGTTCACAAAATGATATCCTGAGGAGCAATACTCAATGCCAAGCATAGATGGAAATGTTGATGACCCTTTGATTAGTGTTAAGGAGAGAACTATTGCAACTTATAAGACTAATTCTTTAATTTATTCTGGTGGATACAGTTATCCTTCCCTTTCTAAAATCTAAGCAAGTTCTGGATTATCCTATTCCTTCTGAATTTGCTTAATGTCTTTCATTAAAAGTGATTAATTTTCAAAGCTGAAGTCTTCTGCAGCTTTTAAATTTTTGTATAGTTATAGTGTTTTTTTGAACACTGAAATCAATATTGCGAAAAGGAACACGATTATTACTATCTTTGGAAGCCATTTACCAGTTGCAACACCAAAAACGGCACCAGCCAACAAAAGTGGGATTGTTATCAACACTAATTAGTAATTAATAAGTGGAGCATTTCCACTCGTTGTCTAAAATAATCAATTTAATATAAATACCTTTTCTTTTCCTAGTCTTAAAAAGTTTCCCAACGAACCACCTAATAACATAATGTAGGTATTCCAAATGGCATTTTTACTAGGAAGACTAAGTAAAATCATCATAACAGGAGAAATTATAGGGCCTCCTCCTATCCCTCCTGCTTAGGACAAGCCTACAAGCGAACCAAGGATAACAAAATTTATCCACGTGATCGGATTGTTGAGGTCCAGATCTGCTTCGATATTAGAGTCATTTAATTATATTTCCATTTATAAAATCTTATTAAAATTGGAAAACTAAATGCGTATATGATAATAATATTTATGATGAGAGATTTTAGAGCAAAATTTAGAAAATTTAAATTAAAAATTGAATAGACAAAAAAAAATGGACTAATAGAAGTAGCGAGCAGAAATCATAAGTATGAATTTGAATCGGCCTGGAGTCATTCATCTTATTGAAGGAGAAGAAGTAATAATTCATTTTAACATTTAATAAGGTAACATTGGGAAAATCGGGTTAAAATACAAATCCCATAAATGACGATAGAGTTGCAGCGTTCCATTGTTCAATATTTTTTTAAGATGGCCAATTCGTCCTCAAGAATTTATGTTAGCAAGGAACATTCTTAAACCATGGAAAACTGGGCATGAATATGGAGGTTAATCTCACCCACGGAGATCAGATAAATTTATTAGTGCAAAAGGGCAAGAAGGTACCTGAGAAACATGTCATAGCTTATATGTTTTTCAAATATGAAAACAAAAAGCCTAGCACGAAAAAATCTTCAAAATGCTCCTAAACAGTTTATGAGCAGATTGGAGATGATCTTATATGTGTTATATGCACAGAAATTTACTATGAACCTGTCACAGTGAATCCATGTGGTCATGTATTTTGTGGCTACTGTTTACAAGAGTGGACTGATTAAAGTGAAACATGTCCTATTTGTAGAAAGAATATTAAAAAAGTGACAAGAGCATTTCAGATAAACAAAATAGTTTAAACAGTCCTTGAACTAAATCCTGAGATAGAATAAAACGAAAAACCATTCAATATATACTATGATTCTGATGATTATGATAGTGACTCATACGATTCTGTAAAAATATGTTCTATTTATTATTTAAGTATTCCGATTCTGAAGAAGAAGAAATATTTGAGATAATTTTCAGAAATGAATAGAATAGACGACAAGGGATCAATCAATAATAATTTAATTAAAATGCAATAAATCCAGCACCAAATCAGCAAAGGGTATAATCCCCATAAAGACCAAATAATCCTCCTCCCAATAACCCTCCAAACAATCCTCCTCAAATATAAAATAACCAATAAGCAGTTCCACAAGTGAATTAACAATAGCAAATTTTTAACGCTATCAGTGAAAGATAGGAGCGAAGAATAATGTGCAAAAGTTGTGTTGAAGAGTATAAGGGATTTAAATGTGGACGCTTATAAATGCATACATTATGTATAAACACCTGCTTTAATTAATTGCCTATGAGAAATCTTAATACTTATTAAAATGCAGAGCTCAAGCTATTTTGTTAAATTTGCAAGTTTTACTTCTGCAAATTTTATTATGGTTAATGTTAAGATGAAGAAGCAAACAAAATAGAAGAGATTTCTAATTACAGACCAGACTTTAATATTAATCACAAATATATAAATCCTGCTGAAAGAACAAGAATATAATAACATTTAAAATAATAAGATTAAAGAGTGATATTTGATTTTATCATGAATTAATACATAACCAAAGAATAATTTTATTACCAACAAAACAAGACTTTATTCTGGGATGAATTGAAGGAGAAGGAAATAAATGAGCTACTATTACCAAATTCGGTATCAAATATTATTATTATTTACAGCCTGTTTGTACCACTTGTATTCCCAAAGTTATGAATTAGATGATTTTTAGATACGTTCAAAACCATAAAAATGAAGAGATATAATTTAGGATGCCTGACTGTTGGTATGGCATCAATTGTAGAAGGTAGTAGCAAGAGGTGTTGCATACAAGAAAATATAATCATATGTGTATACAAACTAAATTTGATTGATTATATTAACTAATATTTACGAATTGAGTTTTAGAGCAAAATTTAGAAAATTTAAATTAAAAAATAGAATAGACAAAAAAATATGGACCAATAGAAGTAGCGGGCAGAAATCATTAGCATGAACTTGAATCGCCCTGGGATCATTCATCTCATTGAAGGAGAAGAAGTAATATTCATTTTCCATTTAATAAGGTGACATTAGGAAGATCAGAATAAAATACTTATCCAATACATGATGACAGAATAGCTCAGTTCCATTGTTCTATATTTTTCTAAGATGGGTAATTCGTCCTCAAGAACCTATGTTAATAAGGAACATTTTTAAATCATGAAAAAATGAGCATGAATTTGGAGGTTAATCTCGACCATGGAGATTAGATACATTTGCTAATGTAGAAAGGGAAGAAGGTACCTGAGAAACATGTCATAGCTTATATGTTTTTCAAATATGAAAACAAAAAGCCTAGCACGAAAAAATCTTCAAAATGCTCCTAAACAGTTTATGAGCAGATCGGAGATGATCTTATATGCATCATATGCTCTGAATTGTATGACGAAGCAGTAACGGTATTTCCATGTGGTCATACGTTTTGTGGCCATTGTTTGGAAGAGTGGATAGGGGTACAAAATGAGACATGCCCGATGTGTAGAAAGAATATTAAAAAGTTTCTCAAAGCATATCAGATCAATAAAATAGTAAAAACAGTACTTGAACTCAATCCTGAAATATAGGTAAAGAAAAAACCAAAGCATCATTTGATTTTTGCTGATGAGATTGCTAATGATTTAATTATATCAGAAGATTCTGTAAAAGTTTATAGTTATCAAGGAATCCGACTCTGATTATGAATTTATGGATAGACTTCATAGAGAATAATAGATTAGAAGATAAGTCTTGAATCAATAATAATTGGATTTGCTTGCAATCAACGCAGCGCCAAATCAGCCAAGAGTATAAACTCCATAAAGACCTAATGATCTTCTTCAAATGTTTGACAATATTTAGTTGGCATTTCTATAAGCTAATTAATAACAACAAAGGCCTGTAGTTCCTCAATAGAATGGTTTGGCAAATTAATAGGCTGCTATTGTTAATGGAAATCCTAATCCAATTGTTAATCCCAATCCTGTTGTTAATGCTAATCCTATTGCTATACCTAACCCTAATCCTGTAGTCAACCAAAACTAAAATCAGAATGCAAATGTTAGATAGAATCAAGGACCATAACAAAATCGATAACATGTAGCTCCGCCTCCACCTCCAAGAGCAAACAATAATCAAAGATAATAACCAATAGTCTAATAGCAGCAACGGCCTAATATTAATGCATAATAACACCCTTAAGTAAATCAACCAAGAGTAATAGTGAATCAGTAACCTAATTAATAGCCTAATTAATAACCTAATTAGTAAAGACCCATCGCTAATCAGCCTCCCCAATAAATAAGGTAAGATCCACAAAGATAGAATAACCAATAAGATTAGTAATAGGGAAACATTCACCAATAATAGCCTCAAAATCAAATTGTATAATAATAGCAACCCGCTCAAAGAATACCACTAGATTGTAAAAGTTGTCCTGTAGAGTATAAGGGATTCAAGTGTCAACCCAATTCTCAGCACAAATTATGTGTTTGCTAAAACAAATTGCCAATAAGAGATCTTAGTCCTCATCAAAATGCGGATCTAAAACTCTTTTGTTAGATTTGCAAATAATACTTTTGCTAATTTTACTATGGTTAATGCCAAGAAGAATAAGAGAGAAAATTAAAGGAGCTTTCTAAATACAGAATAGTGTTTAATTACAATCATATGTACATTAATTCAGTTGAGAGGACAAGAATATAACGTCATTTAGGAGAGTAAGATTAAACAGTCATATTTGATTTCATCATGAATCAATACATAGCCAAGGAGTTGTTTTATTTCAATCAAAATAAATCTTTATTTTAGGATGAATAGATTGAGATAAATGAGCTATTATTGCCAGATTCGGTATTTATTATTATTATTTTCAGCCAGTTTGCACTAGTTGTATATCTAAAGTTATGAATCAGATGATATTAAGATACGTGTAGACATTCAAATATGAGGAAGTACAATTTATGATGCCTGACTGTTGGTATGGCATTAATTGTAGAAATTAGTTAGATGGATGGCATGCAAGGGAATTCAACCATATGTGTGAACAAACTAAATTTGATTGATTATATTAATTAATTATAAAATTTATAAAGAAAGTCTTAATTATTAAATTATAATATAATAATCAATCCTTTTAATCTCTATCTTTGTTCTTCTATTATTTTGTTGGTTTTTTATTATATGGTTAACGCTTGAATAATATAATATTTTACTTTATTAATAATTCCTAAAGCTTATTTCCTTAAATCCTCCTCTCCTGTGAATTCTTTTGCTTTGGCTTATAATTCTAGTTCTTCCTCATCTTTTTATGATGGCAATATATCATCAGGACAATCAACTCTCATGTTGGCAGCTTAAGAATAGTAATTCATAATATTTGCATTCTCATAAGCAATAATGTTATTTAAGTCATCAATTTATGAGGATAATCCATGCACATCTCCTTTCTCTAATTTTAATTATTCAGCTATCAATCTGGCATACTCTTAAATAGCATCCAATCCCTTCTATTCTAGTATTCCAAGAAAATGAACCATATTCTCCTCTGTAATAGCAGCAGATTCTTTGATATAAAAATAATTATACTTAGTTTATTGATTGTTTCTTCATCTACATCAATCGTCTAGAAAACCTCTTCCAAATACTTTTTAATTAGATTAATTGTTTCTATAGATTTTTCATACTGTGCTTTTAGAATTATTTTTTTCTTTTCCTCTTATTATATTTTATTGGAAAGTGCCATTTTCAGCTCTCTCCTTTAATTATCATTCGTCGCTCCTTTGGTTGAGTACATTTAAATCTCATTCTTCTTGTCTTCTATCTATCTTTCTAGATCATCTACTGTTTCCTGCAACTCCTTAACAAATTGAGCCATTATGGCATTATTTTAATACAATTCGATGAAGACAGTCAATAATTACTTACTCTCTCTTTCTTTCTTTTTATCATGGATTCCTGTTTCTTATTTGATTCTCTCAAAAGCTTCCTTAATTTCTAACTCTTTTGATGCTGATAACATATATTCTTTATCAATCTAAGCATTTGAAGCAGTTTTTTGTTTTATTATTTCTTAATTATGTTAAATTTGATCCTCCAATTTTTTAAGTATCTCTTATTCCTTTTTCTTACTTTGAATAAACTGTTTAAACTTCTTATCATGTTTAATTTTTTCATTCAATTAAGCACATTCATCATCAAAATCTTTTCTTTATCTCTCAGCTTTTTCCTATAATTGTTTAAGCTCCTCCTCAGCTCTATTTCGATTATAGTAGGCTTATCCAGCTGATTGAATTGTTTTTTCTACTGTTAACTTTTTGTCTTTTAGCTCCTAAGTTAAAGATTCATAAATCCTAATAATTTTAGATATAATTACTCCTCTACCATGTTTTTCTCCTTCCTTAGTTGATCTATCTTTTTCCTCAACTAGGAATTGTGTGCGACAATCTCATTTAACTTTTAATTAGCCTTTTCCAACTTATTTTCATACACTTGCAATTAGTGTTATTAAGTTTATACAGTTTATCTTACTGCCTTGCCTCCTTCCTTTTCAAATTTGTATTCAGTTAATTTTTGTTCCTATTATTCTTGCACCTATTGTTAAGCTGAGAGTATTTTCTAATCTAATTATTCCTATATTATAATGAAATATAATTACAGTTTCTTATAATTCCTGCTCTATTTTTTCTATATACTACTTCTCAACAGGGGATAACACATAGAATTTGATCAGTTACTAAGATATTACTATAAATATTACAATCAGTTAGTATGAAGTAAGTTATCCTTACTAAGATGATTATAATGACATTAATAATGATTCTAATTCCTTATATCTCTCTCTGTCCAATATGTCTTGACCAGACTTCAACAATTCTTTCAAAGGAGTTGTCGAGTTGTTCTTCTCATCAATTTTTTCCACTTAAAGATACTTAGGGCCCATCTATTGAAGTTTAGTTAGATATTTCATTGTTTCCTTTTCCATAGAAGACATTGATAGTAGCTTTTTGTAAGTTCTCTTTCTTAGTTACTCCATTTCAGATTCTATCTTTTCTTGCTTTTTCTCTATTTTCTTAGAAAACCCAAACGATTTTTATGTTTAACTCATACTTTACATTAGTAATATTAATAATCATTTCTTAAAATAGAGATCTTAAATATATTTTATTTATTCATTCCTTTTTGCTAATGGGGATTCATTTATGCAATCTTCAATTTCTTAAGGGCTCTCAAATTATTCTATTTTAAAATGGTTCTTTAGAACTTAAAATGACTACTCCTTTTTTGAAGTAAAAACTTAATTAATCACCTTAGAACAAACTAGTAGCAACTACAAATTAATATATACTTCAAGATTTTATGTCTAATTCAAAGTATTTTCAGTAATATTCTAGATATGATCTAGACAAATTCTCAAGGGTATCTTAAGCTAATCAAACTTCTATATTTCTTCATTTACATATTTGGAAAATTTATTATAAGCGAACGATAAGTCTCCTGATATAATTTCCTCCATATTATAGTCAATTAAATGAGTTAATTACTCCTTATTAATTTTTTTCTATTATTTGAGATCACCCAATAGTTGTTTAAATAACAAACATGTCAAATCTGGAAAATTGTTCTATAGCTCTCCAATAAAGTCCTCTTTTAACGATATTTCAACTTTTAGCAAAAAAACTATAGCTAAATGATACTTTATGTTCAAATTTGATAACTTCGATATAGTTTATTATAACCAATAAAATGAATACAAATGAAACATTATATTTTTCCAACAATCTATATGATTTTCTGGTTAGTATTTGTAGATAAATGGCAAATATTATTGGTTTTATTATCCAATTGGTCTTGATATATACTAACCAAAGGTAAAAGCAGTTCTCTCCATAAATGGAACATCATTTTATCCAGGTGATAAATTGTGTTAGATCATCTATGAATTTATATTTACAAATTCTGCAGATGTTTATTAGGTTGATTAAGTATTATTTAAGACAACAGGATTATTCATTTAGCCATTTTAATTTTTTGCATTATCATTCTCATTCGATATTTTCTATTAATTCATCCTCCATTTGAATGCATTTATAAATCTCTTAGCAACTTGTTAACAAAAATGTGGTTCTTCATTTGGAACTTCCTCTAGAGGTATCATAGATGATTGAATTCTATTTGGTAAAATATTATTAAAATTTATAATTATGAATAATATTGATAGCGCTTTTACTAATGAAAAAGAATCAAGATGGATGAACAAATAAAGAACTCTGGTGGTCACAACAAGGAATGTATCAGATAGAATCAAATAACTACTGGTGGATTTGCATGAATTATTGCCTCATTCAAAAAAAGAAAAGAAATTAGAAAAAGGAGACATTCCAAATTAGATCAAAGATTTGTGTATGACACATTCATGTAGAAGTTTTATCTATTTCGAAACTCATAGAAAGCATGACTTATATATTTGGATAGGTAGATTTCCAAATGGTCCCTCAATTAAATACCATGTTGAGAATTGTATCAATTTATATTATTTTAGTTCATAATACTTAGGATTTGAAAATGCAAGGAAACTGCATTAAGGGAAGCAGACCCGTATTGTCATTCGATGGATCATTCACTTCAGATCCATTCATGGAACTTCAAAGAGAATTATTTATCCACACTTTTAATGTTCCAAAACATCATCCTAAGAGTATGCCTTGCTGTGATAGGGTCTTTTCCTTCGTGAAGGAGAGTGACACCTCTTATAATATTTGGTTGAGACATTTTGAAATTCAATATGAGAAGGCAGGAAAGGAAGTTGTTAAAAATCAGATTGTTGAAGTAGGACCAAGAATAGTGTTGACACCAGTCGTTGTTTTGGATGGCTGTATCTAGGGAACATAATTGTGGAAGGATGAAAAATTCATAAATTATCATCAAAAGCATCTCTAGAAAAAGAGAGAGAATAAACTTCTTAAGGTAAAAGAGGATAAGAGATCAAAAAAGAAAGAAAAACTTATGTCGAAGCTTAATCCAGAATTTGATGAGGTCGATAATATATTCGAGTAGCCAAATGAAGATGATTTTGTGACGGAGGAGTCAGGAAATAACTTGGATGAATTTGAAGAAGTGAAATTGTGATTCTAATAAAATATTCAAATATAAATTATTAAGTTAAATAATTATGTCTCATAAGAAATCCCAGCCATGAATATAGTTGGGACGATCCTTAGACACATAATCATAGTCATCAAGTACATCAACGCAGCCTTATTTTGATTTACTTTCATGCTATTTAATTAATTTAGGAGGAATGACTTCCTTTTGTTGGAATTTAGCCCAATCAATTTCAGCAAAAAATAAATCTTATTTAATTTCTTTAAGGGTTGGTCTATTTTTTGGGTTCTAATCAAGCATCTTACTCAAGATTTTTTAAACTAGTACATTCTTAAAATGATCAGTATTGACGCGTCCTATATTTAATAGATTAATTACCATATCTAATATTATTTAATAATTCATCAACATTAGTCGTATAAAATGGGGGATAGCCGAATAACATTTCATACAATAATAGACCAATACTATAGACATCAGTTGCCTTTGATGCTCCGTCTCCTTTAACAACTTCTGGTGATAAATAGGCAGGAGATCCACAGAATGATTCGGTAATTTCATTATCCTTCAGATCTTTGGCTAATCCAAAATCTATTAGTTTAATATGACCATCATTAGCAATCATTACATTTTAGGGCTTTAAATCTCTATAAATTATATTTTTTGAATGGAGGTATTGTATTGCTAAAATTATTTCTGAAATGTAAAATTTGGCAGTATATTCATCGAGCATTTAACCTCTTGTCATATAGACCGACAAATCTCCATTATCAAAATAGTCCATCAATTGATATAGATTATTTTATGTTTGGAATGCACAATGAAGATTAATAATAAATGGATGACAAAAGTATCTCATCATATCTAACTCGAGTAGTGCATATTTCAACTAAGATTGTATTCTTAATTACTACTTATTCTATTATTTTAGAGCATATATTTTATTATTTAGTTTAAATTTAACTTTGAAAACCTTTCCAAATGACCCTTAACCTAAAATGCTTAGGAATTCTACATCTTTAATTCCTATTTATTGTATTTCATTTTCTTTATTAAATTGTAGAGTATTGTCAACTAATTTAAACGAAACATCAGTCATCATATCATCCTAAAGTATTTCTATTTATTTGTTCTCTTGATCCATCATTTATTAGATGATAACTTTATTTGCAGTTTTCTAATCCTTTCTGATTATGTAATTGATCAATCTTTATTTTGAGTATCGAGTATACGCAATTGATTATTTAATAATCTTCATCCATTTTTATAAGCATTAAATGGTTGAAAATACTAAATAAATTATTTTGCCATAATTAATTAAAAGATAAAAAAGATCATCTTTTTAAAACCACTTACCTATTGATTGTTATAACTCAAAAATGTTCTCTAAGGGAATAATCTCTTTAGCCTTATTAGGATAGTCGCTTTTAGTCTAATATCTTGTTAATATTCCCAATTCAGGGTCCACTACCATGAATCTTTGGTATACAAATAATTTTGTGATATTGACTTTATAGACAAATCCATAGTGGATAGGTGGTCTGACTGGGCGATTCTTGATATACGATTACCCACTAAATGATCTCATTGATTTCTCCTCCTCCTAATTGAGATCCCTCTGCAAAATAGTACTTACTTTTCTTCCAGCCCTCTGTAGTGGGGTGAGTCTCTCATCATCTACAATTTCTGTCTATATATTAGGATGGGTCAGTAGTATTTCTACAATTTCACTGCTATCCATTTTAGCTGCTATGTGTAGAGCTGTTCCTTATTTTGACATATGATTGACATTTAATTTACATTATCCAATCAAATATCTTACCATGTTGGTTTACTTTGATATCACTGCAATAGTCAAACAAGAATGGCCATCATAGGTTAATGATGATACATCTCCTCCTTAACTCAGTAGCCATAAATATATTCTCTCCCTTCCTTATTGTATAGCCAGATGAAATGGGGAGTAGTTTTGAGTTGTATCATTTATCATGTCCCACTAAAAATCTGGTCCTCCGCCTAGATACTATGTTCTCTCCTTATGTTAAGTTATGATTGATTTTGCCTTTTTAAGATCATCTAGCCTTATTGCCTTAAAAAATAAATCTATAATTTATAAATACATCCATCAATAGGGTTAAGTAATGAGAGTATTCAGTAGCATTATATGGATCGACAGTCTTGAGATACGACATGTTTATCTTCTCACAATCGGAACAATTGGAATGATCAAAATTCATTTTTTATAATTAATCTTTTAAAATCAAAATGGGAGAAGATGAGGCCAAACCATTGTAATTTACTCCTGATGAGATAGAATTTAGTGAGAAGCTTGATGCTTAATTACAACAAACAGAGAAACAACTTAGTGATATTGGAATAAGTGGGTAAATGATTTAAAGATTACTTGATGCAAAAAAAAATGCTCCATCATAACCACAATAACCAACATAAGTTATGAATAATATCGAACTCCCAACTATCGACAGAAGAGGAAGGGTGGTTCACACAAATTAGATAATTAAAGAAAATTATGAAAAAGCATTTCCTTTATTTAGATTAACATATTTACCTTTATGTTGGAGTAATTTGAAAGATAAAATAATTTTTTCATTACCAATGACATTCTTGGCTGCATATACCTATGAATTGATACAAGTTAGGAAAATGAGCTTACCACTAAGTGCGCTTAAAATGAAGAAAGTGTTTAAGTCATGGTCGATAACATTTTTAATTGGGTCCACATTTTGTTTATTAGATAGTATATTTTTCGATGAATTCTGGTATTCTTGAACCTTAATATTTTTTTATTATTAAAGTAATATCGATTCTTATCACTATAAGGACCTAAATCGATAGAAGATGTTGAGAGAGTTAAGAGAAAAACTAAAATGATTAATAATATTTATATAAATTATGTAAAAAGAAAGTGAAATAGTTTTTAGAATGGATTACAATAATAGGAATTAGATAATAGTTCCCTAAGAAATAAGAAGATAAGCAAGTATTCCAAGTCCCTCAAAACCGTCTCAGGTAATAGAATTAAATATATAATTATAAAAAAATAGCCTGTTCCCTAATAAATTTTCAATTTAAATGAGATCAGACAGCAGGAACTATGGGACGAGAGCCATCAAGCTATTTTTCAAGCTGTTGTTCATACGGAGGATAAATTAAAATAATACTACAACGAAATTACTCACTCCGATGATTAATTCATGTAAAAATTACATACTACCAATTTCTTTAATGAGTTAAAGAACATAAACGAATAACTAAATGATCAAAAAAAATATATTAATTTTATTCCAGAATTGGATGATTTATTTACTAAAATACGCGGACATTTGATTAAGAAGGATCCAAACATGACTACCAAAGGAGAATTTTTGCATTTTGTTGAGACAACATTTTAAATTCAATAGGAGAATTTCAATTTCATTTAGCAAATATAATAGTGAAAAAATTCAATAATTTAGATTATAAATTTATTATAATTTTTATTATTATAATTATGAATCAAACTAATCCTATGGAAAGCACAATAATATATGCCTATGACAAAAATAAGAACACTGTAATCAACCCTTAACAAATTCGAGAAAATGCTCCCAATCTGGCTCCTGTGGTGTATAATCCTCCAGTATAGAAACCAAAACAACCTAAAGTGGTAAGTCTATTGAACATATAACCTAGATAATTATATCTTCAAGTATCATCGACCCTAATTTCAATCCAGAAACTGAGAAAAAGAATCCATTATGGAATAAGACCCATCAATCAATTTTTATAGCAGTGGAGAATATTGAGAAAGCATTTATTAAATTAATAACATAAAGTTAAATGCATTTTGGTGATGACGACTTTTTTGCCAAAATCATTATTAATAACTTATATGATGATCTTCAATAAATTAATAGAGAATTAAATGAAAGTAAATTCAAAATACAGTCTAAACCAGAATTAAAAAATTTATTCACTTAGATCATTCATTATTTAGAGAAAAAGAATCCTATAGAGCATTCCCCTTTTGAATACTAACAATATCTGAGAGCTACCTTCCAATTAAGCGTTGAAGAATTTAAATTTTAAAAATTAATAACATATTGATATCATTAATCTCTCTCTTAAACCAATATTGCTGGAAATATGCCTACTGTCTTCAATGATTGAATGTCTTCTATTCCATTTGGCTTCTTGAATGATGCAGAGTTAGTCAAGTTCTCTGACTAGAATTGGATGAAATCATTCTCCTATGCCAATCCTTCGAATGATATGGTGTAAAACTTATCCGTCCCTTGAGCTGTCAAAGTGTACTCCTTGTGTGGTTCTAATCTAATTGGTCTGAAATTGATCACATAGCAATCATTCTAGATCTCCAATTATTGAGGCTCAATTTTAACAGTTTCTTCAAATAGATGTTATGTCAAATCTCTTCCCTCGTGTATTCTATAAGTGATTTTGGCAGTTAGGTTTTCGGATTTCAATCTTGGCTACTACAATCCAACAAAATAGAGAGGATTCTTATTAATTACTTTGAATGTGTTAGCACTATATCCTTTAGGTTAAAGAACCCATTATTCTTTCGAGATTTCCTGGAGTCTTTTAACAACAATTTGATCATTTTAAACCAATTACTTTATCCTATCTAAGTGTAATGTGATCTAACCTAGTTTTAAATCACATATGTTCTCCAAGCTAATCTTGAATTGCTCTAAAATTTTCTCAGTGTTCCTTATCTACAATTTGTTCTCTTAAACTTCGGTTATATATCTAAGCTAGTTTCCTATACTCTCCAAATCGGTTGGTTCAAACTTCTCTTGGGTGGAAAGCTTATAAGCAATATCAAGAACGGCAGATCCACAACTAAACTTCTTTATGTTATTTTCCAGAAGAACTTCAAGGTCCTGTAGATGTTGGATAATGGTTTTCTTGAACTTCTTGAATCCAGTAAGTAACTAACCCTCTTAGCCCTCATTTTTAATATAGAGTGAAGTTGTTTCAATAAGTTTGCTTATTTCCACTAAATCGAAGCAATGATCCAAATGCTCATTATGATGCTTGATGCATTTATAACATATGGCTCTTGGGTGTTTGCAAACATCGCTTATGCATAACATACCAATAGGAATATCTCCATGTCCCTCCAAAGGACATCTGATTCGCAAGAACTGATTTGATAAATTTGACATTTAATTTAATAAAATCATCCGTCATTAAAACTGAGATTTTATAATCTAAAGTTATTCAATACTGTCAAATCCCTAAAATTAGAAATATTTGTTGAACTCCTTTTTCCAATTTTCTCTTATTGCCTTCTTATCATTAGCAGTCACCTCCTTCTTTTATAAAGTTTTCAATATTTCAATAAATATAATTGACAACTCACTGTTTTAATGATCTTTTTTAAATTGCTCCTTTAATGACTAAAACACCACATTAGAAAAGTCATCTTTGGCCTTTGTAGTTCCATCCTCATAAAATTTTCTAATATTTAAATGTATAATTACTTATCTAATTAATACACTATAGTTGGCTCAGTCAAAATTGCTAAGTGATCGCTTTAAGTTATATTCTGTATTTCCAAATCATATTTATACTGATCATAATCTGATATTTTCTCATTCGACTAATATAATTTAGGCCTTTATTGCATATTATACTAATAATAGTGCTCAAGAACACTCTTAGCCACACCTTTCAACTTAAGAAGTTCAACATACCTATCAAAACTTGATGAAAACTGATTCAATTTTCCTTATATTTGTTCATCATTATTTTTTGAAAAGAACTTATTTGATTGATTGACTCTAGTAATTAGTTTTTAAGCTTAGACATTAGACAATTATTAGAATTTTTATAAGAATTAGTCAGGGCACTTCTCTCGATGATTAAAATATTATTAAGTTGTGTGAGCTTATATGAGTATTTTCCTTAAATCATAGATTATTAGCATTAATTTTGTGTCTACGACGAAACTATTATTAGGAAGAATGAGTGATTCCTAAATTTTGACTGATGATTCATAAATTCCTCTCGATTACACAATTGGTCCTTAATAATTGCTTCTACGAGTATTGATGGTGTTCGTGAGCGATTAAATAACCTAACAAACATTTAGATCCTCCTGTAAATAATAATAAATAATTGCATTATCCATGTTTTGTTGGGGATTCATTAAATTTTTAATGATAAGCTCAAGAGTTTTCAAAGGTTAGGATGATACCAATTTGTTGCATATTTCCATACATTCTTATTAAACTATGCTTTCTGACAGTTGGTTTTGTATGTACACAATAACTGATTAATCAATTTTAGATAAAAGGAGTTGCCTTAGAACTAAAATTGTTTTCTCATTAACTTGCCCAAACTGATCAAACTAATTATATTATTTCCTGGAATATTTATCATGAATTATCTGCATAAATTGATTAAATTTGATTTCTTAGATCCTTTCATATTTTTATTATTTCCTTATACTGTGGATAATTTATTCGAATTATTTTTCAAAATAAGGGAACAACTTAATTAATAATCTGAAGTCTTATTCATGATTGGTTTAGAAGTCAATTTCATCAATTACTCCTATTTAATACTAAACGATATTTATGCTTTTAATGAGATCCAAACTTTAAATAAAATCTTAAAATATGAAACGATAATGTATTTCTTTGAATTATTCTATAACTTTTTGTTTACTGTAATCATCATCTTGCAAATAATCGCTAAACAAGTTCAAATGATTCCTTTAATATTTTTATTTAACTTCTACTTATTCACTTTAGTTCTATAACAATAAATCCATAATTTATTCATCAATGGGAACCTGAACACTTATGTCTTTAATTAAATTTGTTAAAGCTAACAATTGTACATGCACAATATTC
This sequence comes from Paramecium bursaria, assembly GCA_016759055.1. NCBI lineage: Eukaryota > Ciliophora > Oligohymenophorea > Peniculida > Parameciidae > Paramecium > Paramecium bursaria. The sequence continues at coordinate 61,109 of VMTU01000116.1, read as the reverse complement.
GAGGTTTTCAAATTGTCTTCATTGTGACTCTTAATATCTCTAAATAATGATTATTATTCAACTCTCAATGTTTCTAAGTAATTAGCTTTCTATTAATTGTTTCCAATATATTATCCAAACTGAATTTTAGAATTTGTTTCACATACCATAGTTAGAAAATGCTCCATGAGCTCGTTTACATATTTCCTTAAATCTTGCTTCTTGTCAAATTTAAATCTACATAATACATCAATCTTACGAGCATGTTGCATCAAGTTCCTTATAATCTTGTGTGCTTTACATACTAGGTTTATTCGCAAAGCTATCACCTAACATTTTTATATAATATTTTTAATTCTATTTATATAAATCAGTTTCAAGTATTAAAAAATTCCGAATCTAACCAGGAGTATGCTGATAACACTCTGTTTTTAATTGTTTATTAAGGGAAAAAGTTTTAAAACATTTATATTCCAGTGTAAATTTTAGACTATCGAGCATCAATAATTTTTGTAAGCTGACTGTATAGGGATTCAAAAGATTAATCCTTCTGTATATAAGGATATAGAAGTTATTTCAACGAGTTGTTGTCTCTTATAAACTCATTATCAACTAAATATATAATAATCCCAAGTTTTTCTTCTTTTTAGTTAGCTTACGATAAGCCCACTAGCATATATAGCTATTTTTATAATAAAGGATTAAAATTAACGCTGTATTCATAATTCAAATCTTAAATTAGGACCATTTTTCCAAATTATTTTATACTAAACTACTTATTTTATTTCTAAAAATAAGTAATCGTGAAATCAAGAACATTTTACCTTTTTTTCTTAAAATTCTCTATGTTTTAGGCCTCTTGAAGGAATAAAATCATAGCATCAACATCATACTGCAGAAAATCTATAAATTGTTTTAATAATTTTAAATTTTAAAGGCTTGAATTTTCTCTCTCTCTATTCATCAAAGCGTAAAGTTAATACTTTCCCATTTTTATGTCTTATAAAATATCTCTTAGTAGTACTTCAGTGAAAAACTAGTTCTTTTGAATAACTTAATCGTTTTGCATGATATGCAGCATAACTTTGGCCAATTTCAATCTCTCTTAATAAGGAGGATTATTCAAATATTATGCTCTGATGTAATTATAAACATCAATCGATCTTATGAAACCAAGTTGTCTAAAGTTTTTTTATAAATGCCTATCCAGAATTTAGCTGAACTATTATTAATTTTCGGCTTTTTAATATAATTTTATAAATTCTAATAGCCAATCCAAAATAGATATTTCACCGATATCATTTTAATTAATGTCTATCTAGTCAAAATTAGAATTATTTTATCCTATTTCATCAATCTCATTTATCTGTTCATAGTAATCATTATGCATTCCTATTTCTCCAAAATCTGCTACAACTCCCTTAACCATTGCTGCGTCTATTCCCCCTTTTGCATAATTGCCTCCTTTTGCTTAATTGCCCCCTATTGCTTCCATTTATAACTCAAATTAATCTACCATATTTCCCAACTATCCTAAGAATTCGAACGGGTTAGCTTTAGCCCTATCCATTACTCCTCTAACTAGTTTTCCAAAAACTGAAGAATTCATTTAATTTCCCTACCCTTGCATTTTGATTATTTCTATTAATTTTTCCATTTAGTGTATTCCCTTGGTTACTGCTCCCATTCCTATTGAATCATAAAATCGATCCTACCCTGACATTCTAAAAATTTTCACAACTTTTTCCATCCAGACTTATATTCCGTGATCTTTTATATAATTCTCTGATTAAATTTCTAATTTTTGCATCTCTACTAACCCTTCAAATAATCCCATTTATCCAATTTCTTTCACTTATCCTTATTCTCCAGTGTTTTGCAATTGTTTGTTATCTTTTATATGATCTTTTGGATGATTTTATTAATCAGCATTCGCAGGTTTTTGTGCTTATCTTGCAATCTATTATAATTAAGCCTATTTTTGCAATTTTTGCAATTCTGGTTAAAATATTTCACCATACTCCTACAAAAATTTAAGGATTTCTTAGTTTTTATCAGCATTAAATAATTTCTTTAAAACTTCATTTATCACTCCATTAGCCTTGATGAGTTTGAGATTTTCCGAAACGTTCATGAAGTACATTTTAAAATCATCAATATGTTTTACAGGATCCTTTGATTGGATAACTATTCAATATACCTCCAAGATGCATTTATATTTTTCTATCAATTTTTATTTGAAACATTAATCCATTATTTATATTATATCATTTTTTTATAATTTTCAACATCATCGAGGAAAATTCATCGAAAGAAATCTAAATCTTTAAAGATATAATTACCTATCCATCAGAGTTCTCATCAACTTCCTTAATCATTTCCTTCCATACATCTTCATGAATGCCTGCATTTGATCCGAATGCAATCTTTATCTCTTCCTTATTTATATACCCTGATTAGTCCTTATCTATCAATTTGAATGCTTTAACTAGCCTCTCTGTGGCAAGTAATTTTTCCATATCTATCATAGCTAGAGCAAACTCGGAATAATCAATCGATCCACTTTGATCTTTATCTAATTTTTGCATAATGTCATCAACTTACTGCTCAGCCTCCACATCAGTGAGAACTTTCTTGTAACCAATCAAGAGTTCCTCCCTACTCAATTTTCCATCATTATTTAAATCTAATTATTAAAATTATTAAAGTAACTCCTTTTTATCTTCTTTTGTTGATAAAAAATTGACCATAAATAACAATGCTGCTTCTTATAATTTTTTCTCAATTCTGAAATTCTTGAGTTTTTCGAGTGATAAAGCCATTAAAGGAACATCCATGGCACTTTAAGTGTTAAATTGTTAGATCCACTAATCATTTAACGCTTCAGCAGCAGACATTCTTTTTTTTGAATCCATCTCAAGAAGGTTTGATATAAACTACTTCGCCTATGCTGATACTGGAGCCCATTCAGGATCTGGGAACTTTACTCGCCCCTTCCTGACAGATGCAATCACTTGGTAATCATCTTCACCATTGAATGGAGGGTCTACAATATTATTTTTTTATTTACATCCACAAAGCATAATATAGAGTATTACTCCACAAGACCATATATCACATTTCTCCGTATATTTACTATCTAAGACCTCTGGTGCAATATAATAAGGTGTCCCTACTCTTTCTGACATTTTTTTTGTAGGGTCAAAGATCTAACCCGTACCGAAGTCGGCGACCTTCAATTATGTTTCAGCACTGTTTGTGTCACATAATATATTTTCTGGTTTGAGATCCCTATGAACAATTTTTCTCTCATGACAATATGTAACTGCACTAAGTAATTATTTCATAACTGATGTTAAAACAAACAGTACCTCTAGCGGCTTTTTTCTCAGAAAAGTGTTTCTCTTAAACAATACGATCAAATAGTTCTCCTCCTGCACATAATTCTGTAACTATGTAGAAAAAATTTTCATCTTGATAAAATTCATAAACTGCGATTATGTTCGGGTGATCCTTGAATTGTATTTAATGAGTACTAATTATTTGAGTATCTCTACTTCAGAGACCAGCTTTTTCTATTAGTCTGGGCTCATAGCCTTCTTCTTAATAAATTTTATCGCTCTAAGTTGTTCTGATATTCTGTGCTTTGCTTTGTAAACTTCTCCAAAAGCACCTTTAATTGGTTTTGTTTTAAAATAATACCTTTCCCTAAAGGAGGGTAAATAAGTTGATAATCTTTTTTAACATTTCCCTTATTTTCTTAAATAAGGTTCTGATGAGAAAATTTAGTATCTTTAAGTTGAGTAACTATAAATTTAGCTAACAAGAATACCTTTGATAGTCTCCTTAGAGGCATCATTTGATGATCCACAACCCATTTTATTGATTGTAAATGTAATAAATAATATATTATGAATTCACTTCTACGTTTGGTGGTATATACTTAATATTTCCTCATATAGACTCTACTTAGCCTCAAGAGTTTTTGTCATTCCAGCGATTATGTTTCTCTCCTTACCAAATAAACCTTCAATGACGAAAAAGTATTCCTTTCTAAAAGCTTTCTATTTCACATAAATAGGATAATCTATCAAGGGATTGATATTGAAAACATATTTAGTAATTGTCTTTATCCTATACTTATCTCTTACAGCCCCATCAATCTTTTAAGCAGCAAATATTTCAAAAGTAGGGAGAATTTTTAATACTGCCTATTTATGTGACCCATCGGTCCTAAACTAAGTAAATTCGTAACCCTACTGCGTAAGAACATTACTAATCCTCATTTATGGGGCAATCACACTTGATCTCGATGCTGCTCCTTACAGTCTTTAGATTATTTTTTAGTAATATTGTGTCACATCGTATGAGTTTTTAAGCTAAGGTAGTAATTATTGTAATACACCTTAATTTGACTATTCTACCGATAGATTAGATATTACACGATATAGGAGAAGTTTAATCTAAAAATTATTATCGTATAATATTAGTAGCTTATCTAAGTAATCAGTAATCTTATTTTATACAATAAATATCGAATGATTCTTTACTAATGCCAAGATAGTTTCTAAACCATTAGCAACTATTTTTGGAGTACTAAAATTTCTCTTAATAATCTTAATAACTGTTAACACATATGGGGCTTCTAATAATTGATGAGCTCCAAAATTATTATAAATGTTCAATAAATCAAGTGTTAGATCCTTTTGTTTTGCCAATCCATCCACAAATTTAATAAATTCCATTTTCTATAAGATTACTGCATTATCATACAAGTAGCTTAGATTTCCTAATACTCTCAAAACTTGTTTTAATGCCAAAGTGCTAGGAGCCTTGAATAACTTCTAGTAAAATAGCTCTATAAAACCCAATTCTTTCAATTGTTTTTTAATTGTATCATTTTTATAAGTTAAATTTGATATAAAAGAACAGACAGCTTCAATAATTGGTCCATCATCTAAATTTAGGGCATCAGTTACAAATTTACCTAGATCTTTGTTAAAAAGGTTAGTTTAATTACAATACACTAATCCTGACAAAGCATAAAAGGAGTTGGCTAATAAAGTTTTGTTAGTTAATTACAATTTCTAAAGGATAAGCGGAATTAATTCCTAATATGCTTATTATGCTTGTTTATGGATGCACATAGACCCTACCAATTGATAACACTCCTCGCTGTATTTATTGTGGAATTAGAGTACTTGTAAGTGGACTTGAAGATTAAAATATAACTAAGCAGTTTAGCTGTTAGTGCAGTAAGCATCCAGACATTTAAAGTATAATTTGAAATCATCTAATTTCTAATAATTCTCAATTAATATTTTAATTTTCTGTTGACCAATCATTATTGTTTACTGCTGTTTAAGATGTGATGTATTTTTGACTATTCGAAGCAGATAATTACTGGCCTAAAGTTGAAGTTTAGAAAGATCAAAGTCATTTTCACAGGATAAAGAACTTTATGTAAATTTGAATATCTTATCTAATAATCTTAACTAAACTTCAGACCCTTCTAGATTAATGAGGTTTTGAGTTATTTTAAGTTAATGCGCCTTAATTGCTGTGTCCTCATCATAAATAAATTTATTAATATCCTTTAAGATCAAAGAGAGTGTATTTTATTAATTTTCAACTGTGATGCCCTTTAACAAAATAGCTATGTGTTCAATATTTTATATTGAATCATTGTTCTCTTGTGAAGTAATCTGTTGTTATTTCGCTTGTAATTAATTTGCTTATTACTCCTGCTTTATTTCGTTCTGAACAATATCCTCTTAAAATGATTATACTGTTTTTGGCTTTTTAATTTTATCAACTTCTTTAATTACTATAATCTCCTCAACAGTATCCTAAATAAATTTATCTTGTCTTATATTATTTTATTACTATCCATCATTTTATTTTTCTACATCATTTTATTATTAAGGTGGCTCATTTTAAAATACTTTTTCTTCCTTCTCAATTATGAGTATTTCATTTTGTTCAGCCACTAATATTTATTATTATTATTATTTGTTTAATTATTCCTCTTCTTAGTTTTGGGGGCTGGCTTGAACTTATACATTGTTTTCGATTATTTTGTTTACTATTAGAATTTCTTAAACATCTTATATTTATTCTGACTATTTCTCTTGCTGGTTAATAATAACAACTTCTTGGACTTCTTGGACTTCTTGGACTTCTTCATTCTATGAAGGGGAATCGTTTTATTATTGTTTTTCTATTACCACTTCAACTTTCTCCACTTCCTTTTATTGCTCCTTTATTTCATGTGTTTCTTCCCTCTAAACTTGTTAAATTTATTGTTCTTTCTCTAAAAGTATTACCTCTTTTTCAACCTATTAAATAATTATAGCTTATGAAATTTGAGATGTTCTTCCCTAATCATGCTTTACCTCCTTTACTTTAAACTTATCAAGCAAGTTTAGGATGTCCTACTTGATATCTATTAGTAAATCGTCTATCAAAAGATCTTCTAATAACTGTTTCAAGTAATTGAACCTTCTTTTGTTATTAGAGTGTATTAACTTTTCAAATATTTGAATAGCAGAGAGTATAATATCTTGATCCTAGTCTCTATTCAGAGTAACATAGGCCAAACTATTATCATCTATGAATTAGTTATCATAATAGTCACATATCTGTTTTTTCTAAAATTATTGATTAAAAGTGTTTAATATTATTTTCAATATTTATGGTGATACTAAATTATCCTTTCCAAAAGCAATAATTTATTGAAGTTATCCCAGATATACCTTATAATTCAACTATTCTAATACTAAATTATCCATTGAAAGTTCCTCAAATATCTATAATGATTATAATAGTATGTGTTCTACCACTATATGAGTAGTATAGTAGATGATAATGAATTCTTAAACGGTTAAGAACTTTTAAAGTAGTTGATTTTATAGTAAAAATAACTTATCCTTTTTGTGGTGGTTTATTAACTACAATACTATTAAAGTATTATAGAACTAATTTTGTTCATATTCTTCTTAGATCTATGAAATGCTTTCATCAATTTACTTGAGAGATAATTAAGGGTCAAAGTTGATATTAAGAAAATATTGAATTGCCTTTAATTTTAGGGGAGGCTAGTGAGAGTTAAAATAATCCAATAAGAAGGAGTTTATAATTTATTAATTGATTTTTTGATTCTTGATCATTATCAATGACAAATATAATTAGTCTTAATCCATCTTGTTTATCACTAATTATGAGATTATGTTAATAAATATATCTTACTCTTAGATTAGCAGGGAAACAGCAGTAAATCTTCTTAAAATTTTAATATCTAAAATATTCTAATTCACCTCTTGAATGGTACTTTCTATCAAGGTCTATATGAATATTCTTGAAAATATGTCTTTGGCATAATTGATGACTTAGGAACTAGTGGGATACAATAAATAAATCTATATAATGAGATCTAAATATCCATGGCATTCTTCATTATAATCTTACTATAATTGTAAAATATAATGCAAACTTTCAATACAAGTAATGTAATTTGCTCTCCTTAATGATTCTTTAAGAAGTAACTCTACCTCATCTTCCTCTTCCAGAGCCATAGAAGTCATCATAGAAAATCTATTTGGCGGCTCTTCAGGCTATTGCGGATTGATGACTTATTGTTAGATCTATTTCATCACTATAGTATGTCTTAACTGTCTATCAGTCAATTTGGATATATCCTCCTCTTGAATTACGATTGTTTCATCCTCTAATCTTTTTTTCACCCTTCGTTTCAGTTATAATATTTTATCAACCAATCTCATGATTTAATTATTATTAATATTATTTTCCACAATAATTTTTAGTTTCTATTCTTGAACTTATATCTTGTACTCTGAATGCAATATATAACATAATTATAATCCCTATAATATCACCTTCTCATGCTATGTTCTTATTAGTAGCTTGTACGCTTAGACACATATTTAGTTTTTTATCTTTTACACTATCTACTTCATATATGTTTCAAACAAAAAGAATATGGATAAAATAACATCTTCTTGAAGATCTTGATTTTTAACAATGATTTCTAGCATTTAAATTATCTCTTATTCATCATACTCCTATTTATTGGACAACACTTAAAAGCATATATTATCAACATATTCTTAAGCATTTTCTTATGATATAATTTGCTGCCTCTCTTGTTTTTATGGCTTATAGTTTATCTTTTGTAATATTTATGAAACCAATGAATTAATTTGCGTATTATGTTTGTCGATTTTTATAATATTGAATAAAGTCTATCCTGTCACCTCAACATCTAAGTTAGCAGAAGGATTTTCCTATTTATCAATCAAATCTCTAATTAACAATAAACATCTTTTAGTGTAAGTGGGACTAAGTTTAACTAATTCAGGGATAATATTTGCTGAGAGTAACATCTTATTCATAAGTTAATCTTCCCTATTGAGAAAGATGAAAATATCAATTATTCTATATTTGTATTCTTAGTCAGTATTTTCATCTAACATGAACTCTATTAGTTTAGCAATTGCTTATTCCCATAATTGTTAACTGTATCTATCATTTTTTTTGTAAAAATAAAATATATCAGGAGCTTGCTATTTGTTTGATTCAAAATGCAACAACAGTATTCTGAGCATTCTTATCAGTATTTAGAATAACTTTTTATTGTCAGCTACTATCAAATCTAGTATATTATGTTCAATAATTTGAGTCTCAGTCTATTACTTTATCCAGTAGCTTTAGAGATGATTCTGTTAGGATAACTAATTCTGAAATATTAATATTTTCTTTTCTAGATTATTATCTTTTGTTAGTTTTATGTTGGCTAATTCTAACAAGCTTAGTATATTAGAATTTTATATTAACTCTTATGAATAGGTGGGCACTTCTAACATCAATGTCAAAGTATCAATCAATATGCTCAGCTGATTTATATTCTCATCATTCATATCATCTACAGCTTCTTAGACTGTATTTTTAATCTATAATTCATTTATATTAATACTTATTGAGCTAATATTTGGATATCGCTGGTCACATAGAACGGGTTAATAAAATTTACGTACATAATAATAAATATTCATTATAAAGTTTAATGTTTCGAAATATCTATGAAGAATTTAATTTGAAATTTGGAAAAATTCATCTTTAATTGAGCAAATTAGTTAAGTAAGTCAAGATAAGACTGTGATCTAAGTTTCTTGAATGATTCTATTTCTTAAGCAATTAATTTTGATATTATCTGGCTCATCATCATTTATTCCTTTAGTATTTGCTCTTGCTTTGTTACAACATGATATACTTATTTGATCTTCTAGAACGCATTTATCATGGCTTCATCGAGAGACTAGACTTTAACCTATCCAGTTTATATCTGCGTTGCACGATAAACTGATTATTCCAATTACTATTTATCCTACTTACACTAAATCTGATATTTATTTCTTGTCTTTATCAACAATTCAAATGTCTCATATTCGTAAAGATCTATCTTCAATCTATTTAAGATTAATAAATATTCCTAACTATTCTATTGTTATTTCTAACATAAATTTATAATCATACATATTCTAAGATAGTGTTTTTATCAACTGTATTACATATTGGAAGCATTTGCTTTGAGTTCGTATAACTGTGCAAAAATAATTGCTCATAATCCTTGAGATAAAATTCAATAAAAATATTCATTTATTCCCTCTATTCCTAACTAGTTATCATATATATTTACTGAAATTGCATAAATTTTCTTATTTAGTTTTCGAAATCTAACAGTATAGGTTTAGCGATCTACAAATATAATTAAAATTGATTTATCTTTATGTTCGTCGATTCATCAAAGTCTTCCTTAAAATAATATGGAATCATACTGCTAAATCGCTGAATTAAAGTAAATATTTTTCTGTAATAGATGACTTCTCATTAACACCCTCTATCTTTCTTAAGAATTATTAAAATTCCTCTGAATACCACAAAATGGGTCTTTGAATTAATTCTTTAAAAAAGTAGTTTAAAAAGTATATTCTCTCTTCTATCTTCTCATTTTCTAAATTTCCCTTGATTTTATATATAAAATATTACAATATATAGTTTTTCAGGAAGTGGTGGCACATAATATCCTGGCCATAGCTATATGAGCTGTTCTCTTTAATCATAGAGTTCACTAAATCTTGTATGCAATTCGAAGTTTCCATTCTTGTCCATTCCTTCTATGATGTATTTCACGTATGGTTGAAGCCCTTGCTGAATTTTGTGTTCAGAAACTTCAACTTAAAGCATATTTATAATAATGTAAAAAATCGAACCATTGAGAACAAGAGCTTTGAGATATCTCAACGAGTTGAATGAAAAGGACCCTCAATAATTTTGCTCCTATCAGGCAGTTAGAGGAACTCTCAATAAGTTGCTTAGTCAGTAGAAATCAATCGACAAGAAATCATAGGACAGTTTCCAATCATCCTCCATAAGCAAGAGGAAGTAGTTCAAAAGAAAATAAATGAGTCAGAAGAGCATAGATCTCTCTTAAATTGTTAACCTTGAGAACTTAAGTCCGATTGATTAAAGGAAGGCTCATGAGTTTAGGGATGCAAGAGAAAAAGAAGCCCTACTCGAACTAATGTATAGTAAACGAAGTTTTAATGGGATGGAACACCAAAACAACTTCAAATGGAAAATGAATAGTATAGACAAGGGGAAAAATCTAGCATATTTATTCAATGAGTCTAAATTACGAAAACATCACAGAAAGGTTTAAAAAATTGATGTGCAACCACCTGATTATAATCCTAACTATTAGACTATATTTCCCAGATAGGGAAGTATCATTATTAAAAATGAACCAATTAAAAAACAAACTAGTTCGTCCGAATTTAAGGAGAAGCTTAAAAAATAATTAAGTTTCAGTAGTATAGGAAAGAAGGAGAAAACCTTAGAAAGAATGTATAGTAATCTATAAAGTTAAATACAGAGAGAGGTTAACGAATCAATGTTCTCCTAGCCTTAATCAAAGCATCCTTTGGAGAATTTTAGTATTAAACCCTTTAGCTAGGAACATATGAACATGTTCAGAGACGTCTTAAAGTAAAAACTAAAAGAAACTTATAATGTAAAGAGGAGTATAGAGAATAAACTTTCCGATGTCGAAAAGTTATTATCATCATGATTACAGATTTTTTTATATAATATAATATATAAAATTCATTTAAAAAATCTATTATCTAAGTTTAATGATTTCAACATGACTTGTAGTCGTTTGTTTATATTCATAAATTAGTTAATTTTAATTTAATTACTAATATTTATAGTATAGTGCCTGTAGGATCCTTGATGTCTAATCTATAATAGTGTTTTATGTTTACTTATATTTAGTAATCTTCAATTTTATCCAAACTTGCGAAGTAAAAATTGAAATCTTTTTTAGGGTAAACCTTTAGTTAATTAGTTATCAAATATTTTTCAATCTTTAGCCTTTGATGGTTCAGTAATAATTTTTCATATGACTGTTGAAATTACTAAAATATAGATCCCTGTTCAAGTAATTAACTTTCTAATTAAAATATACCTAATATTTAAGATCTAAGGATATTTTCTATGTTATAAATAATGTTGCAGATAGGGCTTATGATCTTTGTAAGCACAAAAAATGATATTATGAGTAACACACAAAACAGACAAACAAACGAAGTAGTTGTCAAATCATTCATATATTCCAAATTTTGAATTTTATTTTACAAATAGTTATCTTGGTTTCTTTTAAAGTCCAAGTCATTAAATCTTTTTGTTTCATTATTATAATATTTACAAAATCATTAGAAATTTCTCTTATATCTTGATTCCCCTCAATTATATATCAGTACCATTTATTTGACGGCAAAAAGTATTATATTTTTACTTGCAGTCGGAATTCCCTTTTGATTTATTATTAATGTTTGCGACCAGTTCTATCCAATCTTAATAATCGAAATCTATGAAGGATTAATTGTAAACATAAGTAAGTTGATTTTATGATTGATTATTTAAATCTTTATTGATGTTACTACCCAATACTAGTCCATCTAGACTACAAAATATCAATTTTAAATTTTGCAGATTCAATAAATCGCTATAAGCATACAAATTAGTTAGAATTCCAATAAGGTATTTGATTTCTGTATTTTTATTTCTTAAAACTCTAGTTATCATGATGCTCAAAATGTTTTATTGATAACCAAGTAGTGGTGAGGCTATATTAACATCATTTGATTAGTTAAATTAATCTTTATAGTATGATCTATTTTCTATTCTGAAATCAGGATAAAAATAATCAGCAGGGGAAATTGAAACGATACGCGGCACTTTGGTAGATGTCATGAATTATAACTTTTAAATATCCAATTTGAACGCATATGACCATGCATCATAAGTATATAATAATTGTAGCGCATCCTAAAATTATTCCTAATTTTGAAAGAAATACTAATCTTAAACATAAACGCAGTGGTAAGGAAGTTTGAGTACATCACTATTTGGTTATCTTATCGGACAATAAGTGTATAAATATTAGTAAGGTTTGTCCTCAAGCCACAAGTAAAGTTATTAAGTGTGATTAAGCTATTAATATATTTTAGTGAATGTTAAATCAAATAGCTAGATAAGTTATGTCTGGACTTACTCTATCGACGCATCATTAATTTTTTACATCACGAATGCTGATTACTGATCCAACATATAGATAAGGGATTTTGAAATTAGCTTTTGTGTTACCAATAAGATAGATAATACTAATGAGGCTATCAATAACTATATTATCAGTATTTGTGTTCTCATTTTCAATTATTTAAATTTTCTAAAAGCCATTAATAATTAATAAAAAATATATCATTTATTATATAATCAAAAAGAATGTTATATCAATTCAATATTTGTTGAAATCGAAATTTTACCTTGAAGTTACCAATTTATAAAAGTAAAATTCTTCAAATAATTCATCATACAAACTAAATTATATAATTGAAAAATTACATCTAAATAGTAATTTTCTAGATGTTGAAGACTTTAGAGCTCAATTTTTTAATTACATCGGGGATAGTTGAATGAATTTAGAGTTTAGATTATTCTTTTTTTGTTCTCAATATGTTAATTGAGAAAATTATCATAAGAATCCATCAGCTTAGTTATAATCCCCAACTAAGATTGGTTGGTTTGTATTTTTTATTAATTAATTGAATTCTTCAAATAATTAACAACTACTGTAATCATTTATGTAGTAGGCCTCATTATTTTTTTCATAACAATAAATGAGACCAATAAAATCACAACTAAGGTAAATGAGATATAGGATGAATAATATAAGTAATTAAGAATTACAGCTTAAATAAATTACTACTATTTATCTTCTGATTATTGTTAGAAGTCTAAATCATTAAAGCTTAGAAAATATAATAAAATCTTACATGATCAGAATGAATTTTTATTATATTATAAAAGCCTAAATCTAGACGTCCTTCCCATTAATATTTCTGCAAAAAAGTTTACATTCTTAGAGGCAATTCGAGTAGAATTGATTTCCATCCAAATAATTGTTTATCTCTTACCAATCTACTGAATCAAAATAAAAATCAGTTCTATTTTGGATATATTAAATAGTCCCTTAAGTTTGTATTTTTGAAGTATCTTCTAGATTGCTCGCAATCAAAACTCCATCTCTTTGGCAAAATACTATTTTGGCACTTTATACTTTGAGAAAATTGCCAATGTTTTAAAATCCTTATCCTATTCCGACTATAGAGTCTATCTCATTTTGCCTATTGTACAAGACTCTTGTAATCTACAACTAGAGAAAAGTCGAACCGAAACTCTAATACACATCAGCAATATTGATGTCATTTTTCTACTTCAGCTATTGGATATAATATGTTCTAGTTTCTAAATCAAAAGTTGGGCTAAAAAATGTAATGGGATACGCAGCAAAAAAGTGGGGTTTAGTTGTTGACAGAATCAAATGGGAGCCTTATGTGGCAAATTTATTAAGAGCCAAAAACCATTAATCATATAATTGGACCAAATTCAATAAATTAGAATATTGACCATCATAAGTCAGATTGTATTGTTTCTAAATAAAAAAACAATGATAGATTAATGAGTAGTTGGGCATAAAAGAGTAATTAAAGTTAAATGGTGGACATAAAATTCTTTCTTGCTTTAATTCTAGATCTTATGACATTGTGTAAAGTATTTAGGTTCTGTTCAAATCAATAAAGATTGAATTATATTGCTAGTCAAATGAGTTTTTTAGCTTGTTTGATAGCGAGTTAATAGATTTATCATTAATTTTCATAAGGATCTATTGTGAGGAAGTGTCAATAGATTGTATGACCAAGGATATAATTATTAGCTGTGCAATAAATAGAATCAATAACACTATAATAGCTATGATGATTTGAATTAGTAGTCCTTATGTGGTCATTCTAAGATTTCTAAGATGCTTTAATACCATTTTGTAAGCGATTGATTAAAAATCGATTAAATAAATAAAATTTTTTATATAATTCAATTTAATGTGAGGGCTTTGATAAGATTTAGCAAATTAGAATTTTAGTCCGATTCTTAGAAGGTTTGAAAACTTCTTGAATTCGATCTGTTAAGAAATTATGAATCCCTTTGGTGAGTTCTTGTTTCAAATTATTTATTTAAAATTTCTTAAAAATCTGTTTTTAATACCTCCATTTTAGGATAGTTGAATTTATTTAACTACTAACCATATACATTTCTGCTTTCTCGAAAATTAATTAAAAAATTCATATATGATTCTTTTAAAATGTCAAATATATTTTTTTTAATAAATTAATTTTATTATATCTTGTCAATTTCTTAGATTTAAGTTTAAATTTATTGTTCTATAATTTATATTATTTGGGTAACTGGTCTTAATATTATTGTTAATAAAGCAAAACTTATCAAGATGATAATAATACCAGAGCAACAAAATATCAGGGTCTAATTTAATATTTCTAATAATAGTTCCTCAATAGTATTGTTTATGTTATCTTTATACAGTTTGACAAACGAGAGATCGTTGAATCTAAATATTAATATAAAAATACATAATAAGTAGAAATTTCTCTTGAATAATGGTCACATGAATTTAAACATCTGATCCATTCAATTATCTGCAAAAGTAATTATAATTTTTTGAACAATCTGATTCAAAGGACTGTTTTGAGATATACTTTTTCATTTATTCCCAATCCATTATATCGAAATCAAAGTATGTTTAATTATAGATATATGTTTGCTTTGTTAATGTTTATAGTGTTAATGTATCGAGAAGATTACTTGCCAATATCATTCCGTCAATTGTACAAAATAATAACTTTGTATTTTTGAGTTTTATGTAATTATCTAACATATCCAACCTTACTGTGAAGGCTGCAAGCATCTTATTTATATTATTTTCATCTTTGATAACTCTTGTAATAACCAGTATGACTCTGCTTAGTCCATAAAAATATAAGGGTTAAGCGATGTTTATATCATTTTTTTAATTAAATTATTCTATGTAATATGATCTCTCTTCAATTCTAAATTACTGTGTGAAATAAAAATTTGGAAATCCAGCAAATAAACGAGGATCTTCTAAACTTGTCATAAAGCTTGATGACTAGATGTCTTATTTCCACATAGATAATAAAAAAGCATCATAGAGATATACAAACTTTTACAATTTCAAATATTGATCTGGCTACTATAAAAAATATATTTAGCCTAAAAACATGCAATGATACATTTTTTAGTAATTATCTGATATGTCTTTAGTTGGGCTATAAATCTCACAGTATGTAAAATCATGTTTATCAACTTATTCTGTGACTAAAAACAATTTCTAAGTTTTATTCAGATTCCTATAAATATCCTAAAATTAGTTATCGAACATATTTTTCAAAGCCAATGAGACCTAGCCTACTTGACCATCATTAATCCTTATTAAAGCCTTACTCTGTGACTCCTCCATAAAATAAATAATTCTATAATATAAACTTAATTGGGTAATGGTCAGTATAAACAAAACTAAAATAGCTATAACACATTATATAATCATGACTTAAGTTCGCATTGAGAGTTATTTAAGTTTTTTTTAGATGCTATTCATTATGTGTAATATATTTTAATAATTAAAATTTATATGAAACATATAATTATAATCATACTGTATTAATACAAATGTTTTGATATATATTCATTGATCTATTAATTATTAAATTAGTCGAATTAATTCTTAGTTTTAGTCAAATTTTTTAATATAAAATCTATTAGTTAACTTATAATCCACTGTAAATTAGTTATAATCAATCAGTTGGGATAGATTACATTCTAATTTCTCATAACTTAATTAGGGATATTGAAATTTATTCAAATCCTTTTTTATTTTTACTTGAAATTATCTATAACTTTAGACAAGCAAATAGTAAGAAATTTTCAGCCTCACAAATATGTTTTTATTTTTCATTTGTAACAAATTATTTTCTAAAGTTATTTAACTTCTAATTTACTTATCTATTCTTTAAATCATTTTAATGGCTGGTCTGATGATTTTGTTTATTTTTATTATCGATAAAGTAATACAACCAAAGAAAGAGATGGCAATCGCTATCCCATAATTCTTAATAGTATCAGTTAAATATGAAATATTAGACGAGAGAATGTTATCTTCAATTTAAGTAAAATTCAAATCGTTGAATCTATAATTGAAATAAAAATTACATAATTAATATGAATTTTTATTGTATTCTATTTGCCTCTATCTGAATATCAACACCATCAATATTTCTACAAAATTTAACAAAATACTATTTACAGTTTGATATGTAAGTATCATTATTTACATATCTTATCATTTATTTCCAATCTTCGAAACTAAAGGGGAAATAAGTTTGATTAAACAAATAAGTAATCTGAGTGATACTCTGAACTTCTAAGGTATTAATTAGATTGCTAGCAACTATTATACCTTACTCGGTACATAGAACTAATTTTGTATTATTTAGTTTCAGATATTAATTTAAATTATCGAATGTTATCGCGGCCCCAACAAATAGATCAGAGTACGTTTAATTCCTAAATATCTTCTATGCCACCAAAATTTGTAGTTTTTTAGTTGCTAAATTCAAAAATGGGTCAGTTATATAGATCTTTTATTTTTTTGTAATCACTTCTTAGTACCAACTCCTTAAGGATACATCGTAATTGGGAGATAGAAATGAATTTGGATACAAATCAACCATATAGGGTGGTTGGTTCCTAATAAAGGCATGAGTTCCTTAAATGTTATCAAAGTATAATGATAATAAAAATTAATCGAACTAGTTGGTTAAATAAGTTATTTTTTGTGCATATTCATCTGATTTATTATAATATTCCAAGTTATAAACTAAGCAATGATATTAAGGAATCCCATGATAAGTTTAAGAAGCATTGTAAATAGGACAAACTGAAATATCGATTGATATTTCAATTTTCAACTTGTTCAAATATAGTTCTTATGATTTATTCATGCTTTGAAATATTTGATTAAACACTTAGTTTATCATCCTATTTAATGAATAGGAGAGTAAGGATATTCGCGCATTATTATTTTTCACCAATACCTGATTCGAAGATTCACGGATTAATTCAACACCTTTTGTTAACATTATTGAATAGATTAATAGAAGTAGAATTGTTACTAAAACTGCTATGGCTCCTTGTAAAATGAAAACTTATGATCTCATTTTCAGGCCTTTGAACCAAGTCATTAATAATTTCATTTTAAATAACACCAATAATATTCAATAAGGACATTATTAATAAAATACTCTACCTTATATATTAAATTTTGTGAAAAATTAAATGCAAGAAATCTCCAAGCATGAAAATACTTTATTTATATATTTTTATAAAGTTAATATTCACAGTGCCTTATTTATTAATTATAAAATAGTTTTATATTTGAACTATTCCTCGATCTTTATTGGTGAAACCTTATTCAAAGTAGTTTTACTAAAGTACATTCGTTTAATAGGTCCTGTTTGTTTGCTGAAATTGATATTCTGTATAATTCCTATCTTTTAGGGATAGTAATGTTGGTTAAAATAATTAATCTTTAAGAATCTATACTTTATATGACGGTATATTAAGTGTTTTATTGCATTTTTTAAATCCTGAAATTACGCAGTAATCATATTCATTTTATTGAATACATTGTTGTTTTCTACATTTTAGAATTCTGTCTTCATAACTAAATTTATGCTGTTTATCATATTTGTTATGGGATGTAATATTTTAGAAAAATATATCAAGGAGACTATTATGAAAGGAACACAAACTATAAAACAAAGAATTTGAAGTTAGTATGTATTACTTACCATAATTTCTTGATTACTCTTTAATAAATTTCGTTCATTTTTTGTGAAAGTCAAATTATTGAATCTAAGAATATTAATTAAATATTACACGATTAAGACCAATCTCTATTAAAGTAATTTGGCTTCAATTTAAACATCTGTATCATTTAATATTCTACAAAACTCTCCAACATTTTAATTGCAATTACTTGAATAATTTCTTTAGTAAACATAGTTCTTTATTTCTATCCAATCGTCTTTAGTTATCGGTATAAATGATTAATTTAATAAATCAGTCAGCTAATTAGTATTTTCAGTAGTGTCAGAAAATTTTATGTTACTAGCAATTATAACCCCTTTTAAAGTACATAATATTAACATAGTATTTGGTAATTACTTAAGGTACTAATTGAATACATTAAAGTCAATAGCAACACCAACTAAGAGCTCTCCTAATTTGCTAGAATTAAACACTTTTTATAAAACCATAATTTATCGTTACGAAGTAGCCAAATTGAAAAAAGGGTCTACAATGTATCTATCTTGGGCTTAACTAAAATATTCCTTCCAGAAGGGTCTAGTTTCCACATTATATCCTGGAAATAATAATCCCTATTAATTAACAGCATAAACAGTAACCAAATGAGGGTATTCTATTCGAAAAGTAGTATGACTTCCCAAATTATTTTAAAGGTGAAAGGATATAAGAAACTAATCCACTAGGTTTATCGCATTTTTATAATTTATGTAATACTAACTACTTCTATTCACTGTTTCTAAATTATTAGCGACACAGTGACTTAGAGGTTTGCCTAATTTTAACGTATCATTCGTAACTTTTACAGGGCAATACTAAAGATCGTAGATTGATTAAAAACCTAAGATATTAGTGTAGATAATCTAAGTTTTGTTTATGCTTTAGTAAACTTAATTGAAAGCTTAATTTAGAAAATTTTATATTGATGAGGCTAATATAGTCATCAAAGCATTATTGTGTTTAATAAGTACATTATGCGATGTTTAGCTTACTAATTCAACAGTAATTTATTGTAACCATGATTAAATGCAATAAAGTCCTATTATTACAAATATGCAAATGATCCCCTATAGAATAAGAGCCTAATACTTCATAGTTAAGCTTTGTGTAATACGAGCGAGAAAATTCATCCTCTTAAATGAGAATCAAAATATATTTATTATGCAAATATAATTTGACGCATTTAAGATGAATAACAAAAAATTAATTATATAAATAAAAAAAATAAACTCATTTACAAAACCATGAGACTCCCATCATTACTAAGATCATATATAGTGGTATTCGTCTTTTTGTGAATAACATTGACCAAAATCCCTTAAAACTTGAAAATATAATTTAAAATTTTGTCTTATTAACAAGCCATTCAGGTTTTAACGAATTGATATATTCTATGGAATTTTTCTCAACAAGATATGATTTAGTGGGCTCTAACCTCAGAAGCCTAATTATTTCATTCTTTAATTTTATTTGTTTTTATCTATTATTCTGAAACCTTGCCTATTAGTGCTAGGATATTAAGTGCTAAACCTTCCAAGCAATATAGGTATATGAATTAGGATTCAAATACTATAATGTTTCATAATATAAATCGGCACTCTTATTTTAGAGATTTAAATTTTAAATCAATGTTATTATTGTTCTCTCCAATAAATGGTTGAGTTCATTTTCATTTCCCCTTACTTTCAGAGGATGGCCAAAATTTAGAACGAATAGCAAAAATTTTTCTTATTTGTCTAATGCTTTGTACTTTTTCACCTCTACGTCTAAAATCTGCCTTATTTCTTGCAGTCTCTCTTCTAAAGTGTAGGCCTTTTTAAGTTTAGAGTTCAGGGTCTTCTAAATCAAGGCATCCCCAATATTATTAAATAATTACATATATAATGTAGCAAGAATTAACTGTGAATGACTTCAACATGATTAGAGTTATTGGAAAAGGAGCCTATGCTTAAGTGGTATTAGTTAAGAAAAATGACAACGATAAACTGTATGCAATGAAGGTTTTGAAGAAAAAATTCCTACAATTAAAACGATAAGAGGTATCAATATTTCAATAAAAAAAGGAGCATATAATGGTGGAGAGAAATGTCCTAGTTGAATGCAACCATTAATTTATCATAAAACTCTCTTATTCATTTTAAGGTGAAACTAAGCTTTATTTCGTACTTGAATACTGTCCAGGAGGGGAGCTCTTTTATTTACTTTAGAAGAAAAAAAGATTGACGGAAGATTAAGCAAGATTTTACGCATGTTAAATTGTCTTAGCCATTGAGTATTTGCATAATCGTGACATAATCTATAGAGAGTATTTTTAAAAATTTACCTTAATAGCCTTAAACCTGAGAATGTTCTCATTGATAAAGAGGGATATATTAGAATTACAGATTTTGGTTTATCAAAGAAGAATATTAAAACAGATAAAGATGCATTTTCAGTATGTGGAACACCCGAGTATCTAGCTCCTGAAGTCTTAATAAAATAGGGACATGGCAAACCCTTTGATTGGTGGACATTAGGATGCTTCATCTATGAAATAGTTATTGGAATGCCTCCATTTTATGCACAATAGAGATCTCAACTATTCGAACAAATTAAATTCTATCCTCCCAAATATCCATAAAATATAAGCTCTGATCTCAAAAATCTATTGGAAGGACTATTCTAAAAAATACCAAAAGGTAATTTCCTTAATTTAATAAACTAGATCGATTGGGTTACGGAGGAGCTGAATAAATAAAAACACATCCATGGTTTTCAATCGTGAATTGGGGAGCTATCGAGAGGAAAGAAGTGATACCTCCCTTTATTCCAACTTTGAAGAACGAATACGATGTTTCCAATTTCGATAGTGTAATATTTCATAATTTAATCTTAAAGGAATTTACAGAATGTCCGATTGGATCGATTGACCCATCAGGATCACAAGACAGAATTTATTTTGACTTCAGCTATGGTGGTGGAAGTCTTTAAAAATAATGAAATATTAATAAATATGTAGAAGATTGACATTAAACATTTCAACCTTCTTCGTTTGATTGGTGAGGGAGCATACGGCAAAGTCTTTCTAGCCAAAAAAAGAGATAATAACAAAATCTATGCAATAAAATCACTAATGAAGAACCCTCTGGATAAAAAGAAATAAGAGGTATAATACTCATATTATATAGTGTTTTGCTTTAGCAGAAAAAAAAATACTAACTGAAGTTCGCCATCCTTTAGTTGTTTCCCTTTCATTCACATTCTAATCGGAAAAACATTTTTATTTTGCATTAGAATATTGTCCTGGAGGGGATTTATATAATTTACTACAAAGAAGAATCAAACTAAAAGAAGAGCAAGCCTTGTTTTACGCTTCCTAAATATTGATTGTTCTTTAATATTTACATGAGAAGAAAATAATTTATCGAGAGTATTCATAATATTTAAATAACAAGCTTGAAGCCTGAAAATGTATTACTTGATGAAGAGGGTTACATAAAATTGGCAGATTTTGGTTTATCGAAAGTTTTAGAAGATTAAAATTTATCAAAAAGTATAGTAGGAACTCCAGAGTATATTGCGCCTGAAATTCTACTCCAACAAGGACATGACTATAAGGCAGACTTTTGGTCATTTGGATGCATAATATACGAAATGGTTGTTGGTTAACCTCCATTCTATTCTGCTGATCGAAGAGAAATATTAAAATCAATTAAAGATTAGGAACCTATATATCCAGACTTCTTGTCTAAGCCTCTACTTGACATATTGAAACAACTCCTCCAAAAAGACCCCAAGAAGAGAATTAACGACCCTAAAACTCATCCATGGTTTTAGGGATAGGACTGGGATGGATTATTGTAGAAGAAAAAGATTGCACCATTCATTCCATTCATTACTAGCAATGTGGATTACTCTAACTTTTCCCCTGTAACATCATATTTGTATTATTAGGAATTCACAGAGAAGGAATCCTTCGGATCCTCAAGCGATGGAAATTCAGGTTATAAAATAAATGGATTCTCAGCTAATAATTCTTATGAATGAATTATAATAAGTTTAAGAGTAATCATCTGAACGAATACCAGGCCCTTCTAAACGATGCAATTGCCGCAACTCCAAGTGCGTGAAACTCTACTGTGAATGCTACTAATCGAATGTCTTCTGTGACACTCAATGTCATTGTCAAAATTGTTGCAATAATCCATTAAACGAGGTTGTATATAGAATCACATATAGAGATTTAGAAAGAAAGCAATACAAACTACATTAGAGAGAAATCCTGGAGCATTTAATCCAAAAATAAAATCATAAAATCCTGATCCTCTAAATATTGGGAAACATGTTAAAGGGTGTGCATGCAGGAAATCAGGTTGCATGAAAAAGTATTGCGAATGCTTCCAAGCAAAAGTGCCTTGTTCAGAAATATGCAAATGCACAAGATGCTAAAACCATGGACTTCTCACAGAAGAGACTTTTAGAAAGACTTGTGAAGGGAATAATAGGCTATGTAATAATAAAATTCTTATTTAGACTACTTAACTTTGGCGAAAGACAATGAACACTTATAAAGCATACTTGCAAGTCATAAACAAATTGTGACACCTCCAGATATCGAAGAAATGTGCAATAAAATTAAAAAAGTTTTGAAAACAAACTACATGGATGATGTGGATCACATTTGTAAAGAAGAAAACTCAGAATAGGAAGATTAACTAAATCCATAAAAAGTTAAATCAATTTTGGAAATCTTTATCAATACGTTAAGGAATTAGGAAATCTGATCTTGATCCTTATTCATGTTCATCTTTTAATTACCATGGGTATTAGCCTTCCTCTAAATATGGATTTTTCTAAGTTTTTGTCTAACATCCCAAATAAGTGTACCCCATTTTATATATTTCGCAAAATGGTATATTAAACTCTCTAATAAAAATCCAAACTTAACAATGAGTCCATTCCAGTATTGGGTTGATTCTCAATAAAGGAGGATAGTTTCCATCTGTAGCAGAGATTTTATCTAATGATTTCCCATGAGGATCATCTCTCCTAGTTCCCATGATGGCGGCCTTTAAATTATTTTATTCCACTTATTATGTCAATCCTTTTTAAAATCCATCAATTAAATGCGTCATATCTAATTTTAACATTTCTGAGACTAATTCTATAAATTTTTCTGCCTCTGGAAATGGTTTCTTTTCCACAAAATTTAAACATTTTATATTTTAGGAACTTTTTAGCTACTATAGAGCGAAGTATGTCAAAAACAGAACAACTGTAGCATCTTTACCTCCATTAAAACAAACTTTTATTTCATTTTTATCAAATGAGAATATTTATAGAATTCTTTAAAGAAATTTAACAGCTTCATTAACAAATGGGAATTCTTCTAATAATTCTTAATGGGTTTTCATTAAATTATTTATGATAATTATTTCTATTGCAATATTTTCTTTTTGAAGGAAATATTTTATTTATGATAAGTGTATTTTAATTATTAAAAAATGGTACCACTGGGAAGAAGGTCAAAACAGAGGCAAAAGTGAGAAGAAAATCTAGTGATCATATAAAGTTTGAGGAATTTCAACTTTAAAAGTTTAATCCTGAAGATTCAGAATCTGAATAATTACCTTAGATCGATTTCAAGAAGAGAAGAAAGGAAAGTTTAGATATTATAGAGAAAGAGCTTACAAAAAGAGAGCTCTAAAAATAGGAAAAGAAAAATCATTTGCTTAAAGTTTTAAAAATTAAAGTCATGGGTGATAATTTACCACCATTAATAACTAATTTCTCTAAAATGATGAAAGTGATTGACAGATAATTGATAATAAATATTAAGAAATAAGGCTATCTCAAACCAACACCCATACAAATGGCAGCTATACCAATAATATTAGCTGGTAGAAGTTTAATAGCTATGGCGCCAACAGGATCTGGTAAGACAGCAGCATTCACGATACCAATCTTGTAAGCTTTAGATTAACATAAAGAAGGAGGTCCTAGGTGCCTAATTATATCACCAACAATGGAATTAGGTGACTAATTGTTGAAAGAAGTTCACAATTTCGAGATTAAGGAAAAGAAATTACACATCAAATCAATTTAGCACATGAATAGAGATAAATATGCATTTAAATAGAGCTGGCAACACTTAGATTTGCTAATAACAACTCCTCTTAAATTTCTAAAGAAACACAAATTTGTAGATCTTTCAACTGTATAAACACTAATCATGGATGAGGCTGATAAGTATTTTGAGTTAGGGCTTGCTTCATAAGTTCAAATGATAGTTAAGGCGTTTGAAGCTTAAAACATTTAATATTTATTTTTTAGTGCAACACTGCCAGAGCCAATAGAAGAGTTCTTTTTTAAGGAAATTATGTTTGATCCCATCAAAGTTCAAATTGGAGGACGAAATCATGTTTTGAAGAGCATAGATCAAGAATTAAAATATTGCACTAATGAATATGGTAAATTTTATGAAATTAAAAGTAATATTTATAATTATTTTTAGATATCATAAATGAAGGTAGATTAACCCCACCTGTTTTGATTTTTGTTCAATCTAAATAAAGAGCAGAATCTCTCTTAATTGAATTTGTCAATCTTTAATCACAAATAAGGGTTGACTGCATTCACGGTTGTAAGACTACTTAAGAAAGAGAATAAATTATCAAAGATTTTGAAAGAGGTGACATTTGGGTTTTAATTTGTACTGATTTGGTGGCAAGGGGAATAGACTTCAAAGGTGTTTAACTTGTTATAAATTACGATTTCCCTTAATCAATGATCACTTATGTTCATAGAGTAGGAAGGACAGGAAGAGCAGGCTAGTCTGGCAAAGCTATTACATTTTTTACTGATGAAGATAAGCCATTGTTGAAATCTCTAGCAAATATTTTAAAAGTCTCTGGATGTGATGTACCTGAATGGATTTTAGGACTCAAAAAGATCGATAAGAAGGATAGGAAAAGGTTGGAAAGATACCCTGTAAAGAGAGAAGAAATTAATTGATAATTTTTCTGTATATTATGTATTTTATGTATTTTTATCTCATCTTTGTGCAAAGTTCTATTTCGTTGCTGTAACATTTGTATAGATGTGTCCACCTAAAATTATAAATATAAATTACCTTTTCTCTTATATTGACCTATTTCAGATTTTAATTCATCAATTTCTTTGGTCAGATATTTGACTAAATCTTCAAGATTTTATTTATCATTTTCCAAATCTGATTTCTTCTGTTTGTTCTCTCCCTTAAACAATTACTTATTTCCAGATGTCAATTTCTTAGATAACTCCATTTATAATCTTCCCAATTTAGTGATATTATTAAAGATCTTGGTATTCTCTCTCTTCACCTCTAACAATTACTATTTCACTTTTGATAATTCTTCTTTTGCTCTTGCCACCTTCCTTAAGCACTCCTTTTCTTCTTAAATGAATTATTATCTTTAATCTAAAACCTATTTTGTTGGTTCTAGAGCATCTAGCAATTTAAGATCAATTATTTCTCCAAACTTAAGCATATGCTTTTCCTCGTACTTCTTATTCAGATCGTCTATTTTTGAGTTCTTTATTTTGATCTCTTTCTCCAACACTTTCTTTGACTTTTCCATCCTGTTCTTATTCTTATTGATCTCTTTCTATTCATCTTTAAGTTAATCTATCCTCTTGCAAAGTTTCTCAAATTCTGTCTGTGTGAAGAGTATAGAATTTGTTAAATCTTAAGGGAGTTGCTTCGTTTCCTTTACTATGTTTTATATTTAAGATAACAATAAAACATATGAAACATCCAATTAGTTTACCCTTTAAAGTTTTTTCTTTTAATATGCTCTCAAATCTTCATTCGCCCTATGTAAATCTTTCATCACATTATTAATTTTGTTATTATTTTAAGTTTTCTGCCTTTCTTTATCTTACTTTTCCTTCTTGTTTTGCTCTTATTAAACTTCGAGCTCACATATCTTTTCTATTATTTCTTTAATTTTTGCATCATTCTCAACCTAATTTGTATCAGGCTTTTCCTCTTCATCATCCGACGCATATTCATCTTCCTCCTCATTCTCCTCTTCCTCATCTTCATCTCCAGATTCATTATCAGCGTTTTATTCTTTATTTTTTCTCTTCAACTCTTCCCTTCTATATTTCTTTAGGTAATATTAGTGGAGTTTCTCTCTCTTCTCCTCATCATCAGGATGAACTAACTCTTTCCAAAATTTCATTTATTCATTGAATTCTTTTTCATTCTGTTACTCCTTCTTCTAACAGAGCTGAATTGATTTTATTAACTCATCGTTTGTGTTGTCCAAGTCTTATTTCTCCTTTTTGAAATCCAGTACTTCCTTAATCAATTTATTATCATAATCCTCCATTTCATCAAGAATAATTAACTCCTAATAGAAAGTTACTAATTTCATTTTTGCAATCAACATATCGCTTTCTAGCAAATTTTTTTCCTTTTAACATTCCAAAATGTCCTTATCAAATTATATGATTTCTTCATTCATTTCATCGACCATTCTCTGTTTCTCTGCCATTAATATCATTTCTTATATATTTTTCATTTCATCTTCTAATTATGATTACTAAATCTTAATTCCCTTTCTTGTTTTAACCTGACCAGCATCTTATGGTTTAGATGGTTAAGCTGGGGCTATTCTTTTACCCTAATCATCTTTCTTTTATTGTGTGCCTTTATTTGCATATTCAGTAATCTATTCATCTGTTATATCCATGAATGAATGAGGATCCTCAAGCTCCTTATCAATTTCTGGTTAGAATAGTTATTCTTATTTGTTTAATTATTGGTTTATTTTCGTAATTTATTGATTGTATTTTTTAATTTTATCCACTATATTTTATTTTCTCTATTTCAAATCTAATAAATTTTAGTTGAACTTTAGTTTGGCCTTATAGATAAATTCCTCTAACATGTACATATGCTTTCTTTTTTTAGAAACATTCATTCTCTAATTGTCTGGTACAATAAAATCTTTGGAACTTTTTAACTTATAATCTCCCAAAGTCTATTTAGCAATTTCAATATCCTTTAGATGATCAGGTTCAAAAGCTTCTTTAGTTGGCTTTGTTTTCTCTAATTAATCTTGCTCTCTTCTTATTCTCTCCTCTTCCTATCTTTATCTCTCCCTTTCAGCCTTGGCTTATGATAACTTACCCTCTCCTTGTTATTATTAAATTCCTTCAACATTCTTCTTTTCTTCATTTTTTTATTCAACTACTTTAACTTAGCTTTATTGCATTTCATTCAATTTCTATTCTTAAGGGGCCGCTTCTATATTTTTTCTCTCCTCCTCAATTAATCTATAGGTTTCTTTTAATTAATTAATGATGAATTATGACAATTTTCTAACTTTAAAAGATCCCACAGCACAGTAATTCTTCAACCCTTTTACAACAAATTTATCTATCTCCAATTCATCGATGAAAATTTTAACTTTTTGTGCCTTTAATTTAGCATAATATTGATCCCACTCTAATTCTTTTCGAGTCTCTTCAAGATCTTCCTCAACTCTAGCTAACAGCATAGCCTTATATTCAGGATCAACAACCAATTCATCCTCAGTTAATTTAGTTAATTCATCCATACTTGAATTTGAGGCCCTCAATTATAAGAATTATTCTCTGAGTTTTACTATTCTTTATTTGACAGTTTCCTTTTTCTTGTTAGCTTCATTTCTCTTATTATCCTCTTCAGCCAATATTTTAGCTTGCTATATTGAGTAGATTTTGTCATCAATAATATCCTCCTCTTCTTGGAGTTCTCCAATTTAGTCAATAAAGCTGGCTGAGTTGATTCCATTCTAGAATTCAGCATAAGTAAAATCCTAAATTTCATTTCCATTTAATTATGCCATGAATCCTTAAAAGTCTAGCTAGTGTACATACATGGTTCCATCATCAGCGATAGACACTATTCCTGATCTGTCATAATTGAGAGCAACCTTTCTAATCCTACCATAATCCATATCATGCGATTATCTCTGAATTGGTTTGCTGAAATCACTCTTGTGCCTTATCTCAAACTAACCATTCCTGAATCCTAGCAATAATATATCATCAAAGTATGTTAATGAGCAAGTTTGTGTTTTTTAAACTGGGATCATATCAATAGGTCTATCTCTTGAAAAATCAATAATATAAATGCATCCAAGGTATTTTCCATCTGCAGAACAAATAACTTTATCACCATTATAAGCAATATTTAAAATTGGAGCAGGTTCCCACTCAACGTCAGGCATTTTATCTTCCTTCATTCTCATCAATGCTTATATATCCATATCCTCCTTTTTGGGTTTCTAAGATTCCATCATTCTAACTAAGTAGCTTGTTGGATTAAAGTTGGCTAAATAACTTTCACTATTATCAAAAGTTCCTGGGATCACGCATTCATATAAATATCCGTCCTTTGCAGCCATTAATAATTTATTCCCATTCTTATTGAACACCATGTCATTTATTTGCTTTTTAGTCTCCCACAAAAAATAGGGAGTATAATCCTCAATATCTGAATACTTTAAGAAAAATATCTCTCCTGCTGTTGATAATATTGCGATCATCTCAGTATTTGAGGATATTTTTATTTACTAAATTGGGTTTGGATGAACTTTTAATGCTTTGATAAGTCTAAACCCATCTTAATTCAATAATAAAAATCTCACAATTCCATTTTGAAATCCTACTACAACAATTCTACCCTTATTCTTCTAAGAGAAAGGCATCCAAGCTAATGAGGTTGCTCTAGCTCCAAATCCTCTTTAATAAAATTCTTTTTAGCTAACATAGTCCCACAATCTCACAAATCCATCATCACCTGTTGTGATGGCTGCATTCATATCAGCTGATAGTTAAAGATCTGTCAATGGTCCAGAGTTTGAAGCCATAAGAATTTCTGTGAATCCTGTCTCCCAATCAACCTTCCATACTTTACCCTTTTGATCTCCTACTAACCAAAACTAGTCACCGCAAGTCACTTAAATGATGACTGCATGAACTCCATTCTCTTAGATTAGTATTGACTTATTGGGTTTGGTATAGTAGTTAAGGTGATCATCTCCTTCTGCTTAATCTAATTCACTTAACTTCCAAGATTTTAAGTATCCATCCTTTCCACCAGAAATAACATATTCCCCATTCAGAAAGATGGCTTCAATTGATCCATTATGACAAGGTTCTTCTTCACTCTCCCCAATAACTAATTTTATTACATTTCCTTCCCACAAAATCAACCTACCATACTCTGTACCAGATAAGACTTTTCCATCTGGGAATATGTAAAATGCATACACATCAGACAACTCTACTTAACCAAATTTAGCTATTTCTCCCTTGAGTTTAAGACCTGTGAATGTTTCTGCGACTTTCCAAAATTTGATGTGACCCATACCTGATGTTGCTAAGATATTCTAATTATATTCTGAGAAGTTGATTTTGTAGACTTCCTGCGAGAAGGCCTTAGCTTTTAATAAGATATTTTCCTATTTCCAGTCCCAGATGCTAATTTGATAATCTGGCGACGATCCAACAGTGGCAAATTTTCTTCCATCTTTTGAAAAACAAGCATTTGAATAAGATCTTTCAGTTCCCTTTTACAATATTCTATAGAGTTTGTGATCCCTATTGTAGATGTAAACATTTGGCCATGTTCCCTTCTCTGCAACTGCATAGAATTATCTACTTGGATGAACAGCTAATGCTCCTATACCTCCACCATCTTTTGAGAAATGTGTATCTGACTCTGATGTTAGGAAATTGAAAAAGTGGTACGATATAGCTGAGCTGTAGACAAACGTATGCTCATCCACTAAGTATAGATTATTTTTCTTGAATGAATCCATTCCATAACAATCGTAAAATTTAATGGTGTCTGGATGAATGGGAGTGTATGGAATTTCTCTCTTCTCAAAATAGTCTTCAGGATAGTATTCATCATCTGGCTTCCCTACAACCTCTTACTCTTAAATGTTTTCGACTGGGTCTTCATTTATTATAGACTATTGTAGCAATAGCTGTGCCCTCTATTGAATGATGGTTGACTTTTAATATAATAACTCTCTTACTTGTTACATGTTGTGATTGTTAGATGTGCTTGAACTGTGGACCAATTATGGGACCTGATTAGGATCTACGATAACAGATGGAACAACAACTTTAAATATTAGATTAAATGTTTACTGTCTGATTCAAGATTTTCATCATGAGGAATACTCTTTACCATATCCATTTACTCCTCCTGCTCATTAGCCTTATCACTACTTTCTTAATTAGTCGGGGCAATTTCTTAATCCATATATATATTAATAATAATCAGTTTCAAAAAATCATTGAACCATCGCTATTATGTTTTCTCTTAAGAACTCATGCTTGAGTTTCTCATTCTTTTATAAGAGGAACATAGGAATCATATTCAACATTCCTTTCGTCTGCCATATTTGTTTTGACAATTTATTTAGATAGGGGGTCCATATAATTACAAAAAAGAATATCCATGAAACAATCAATATTACAAATTTAACCTAATTATTATTGTTGAAAAATTACAATTTCAATACTAGCCTAATAATCTATATAGGAGAGAGAGTCGTTTAAGTATGCAGTATTCAAAGTTGAGAAAGCTGGTCTTTAATATAAAGCCATCTTACTTACGGTATTCATAGGCCCTTAATTTAAAATGTAATTTCTAGTTTATGTGGCTGTTATTTAGAAAGATTGATTTGTGTATAATGCAAGATCTATTAAAGATGTTTTCAATCCTTTTTATAAAATTCCATTATTGATTGTGATACACTCTGCTGTGTTTAAGGTTGTCTCCTATGAATTGAATAGATTAACGTTAGCACACATATCATCAAAATTCAACCTCTAATATAATCCAAGGTATGTGTCATAACCAGTTAATGGAAACTATAAATTAAAATTATAATTATTGTTACCGTTTTATATGATTCAAAAACTCTTCTTTCAATATCATAAATCATGTTATTGTAATAATCTTGTAGATCTACTCCATTAAATACAACTGGAGTAGATCGAACTACATTTTCTATCCCCATTACAACTCTATATGATAGTGCAGTATATCTTAGATGGGATAAATCTAGATGTTACAACACAAATTTAATATTGTTCAGATAAATGTTTATCAAGACTAGCTATATGATAAAAAACCCTGTGAATAGTAAAAAGAAAATAAAAAACTTAACCAACGCTGCCGTATCTCTATTTTTCTAAGAACTCTCCAGTTTTTCTACTCTTTCCTTCTCCAACTCAGTTAATTCAATAATTGTCAAATTTTACTTTTTCTTTTAGTCTTTTTTATCATATCTATGATGATTTCCTCTATTCTATTAATTTTGTCTTGCCTCTTCTTTTGCTTTCTATTTCTATAATAGCTCCTCCTACTTTTATTGAATCAATTACTATTCTTATTCAAATTATTATTGTATCTATTACTCCTTGTCTACAATATCTTCATTATTAACCTCTATGTAATTGTGAACAGGCTCTTACTAGTTTGATTAAGGTGGCTTAGAAGATTAATTTAAAATACTCTTTTCAACATCTTTCTTCTCGCCATAATCCTCAATATGGTTTTTCAGATAATCCTCACATTTTTATCCTAGTTCCTTAATTTCTTCAACAGGAATCAGTCCAAATAAACTTAACACTTTATTATTTGTTTTATCTACATTAAAAAGTATTGGTAATACTATGACATGGGTAACAATCAAGATCATGACACTCACAATCATGATTGCTAAAAAAGTGTAAAGTTTAAGTGATATTTAATCTTAAAAATTATTATAGTATCCTACCAAGGAGTCTACGATCCCCTATCTAATTTGTTTTATCCCATTTTCTGATACATAATAAAAGTTTTGTTGAGCCTTAGTAATAAATTAAGTATTATTAAATAAGGTGAGATCTGAATTTGAAATAGAGATCATACTATTCTATAATTCAATTATGCTCTGAACTTAATTTAATGTCATATCGTATGTGAAATTACTTTGGGTTAATTGAGTTAGGTTGGTAATTTAGAATTAAGGCATGTCAAAATTTTAATTATCGAATAAAACTCTTAAATTCATAATTAAAAAAGTTAACTCTTAACATTTTTGAACTCTTTTTTATATTTAAGTCAGCAATCTTGTTATATCTGTAGAATTATAATAAGCACCAGTAGCATATAATTATGCTTGTCTCGTATATTACATCACAGTAGATAACTAGTTATTTCTTGTATGAAAATAGGACATAAATTATGTTGCCATCCTAAATTATTCGTTTGATTGATTTTTCAGCACCAAATCCACTATTGCCATAGAGAGCAATACAAATGTCAGCATTAACATGGATCCTTAAATTATTCTAATTGTTCTAGGAACTATCTTTTCACTCATCAATGCCTTCTGATCTTTCAATCTCCTCAAATCATCATTAACAGATGACTAAACACTGTTAACTGACGACCTGTCTTCGTTAATGAAATCCTCTTAAACTACCTTTTACATAGTTTAATGATTTTTCTTTTATTTCTTAGAATTCTTGCTATCAGATATGGTCTTTTTGCCCACTTTTTTATCATGAGAAGGATGAAGGCTTTTCCCTGTCTCTATTAAGTCATCCTCCTCTGTGAATTTCAATAGCACAATATCATAGTCCTCGTATTAGTTGATGGTATAAACACATTTCACTTCCTAAACTCTATAAGGTGACATTTTCTTTTTTTCTTCCTCCCTTTCAGGTTCTAATTCTTGATTGTTCATTGAATCAAAGCTCCTTTCATAGGATTAATCAAGTAGGAATTTTTATTTAAATTAAGTAGTATCAATCACTAATTTAAAAGTAGTTTATTGTTAATCCTTTTATTTTAATTTATCAACAAGATGCTTAAAATCCTTCACAATACTCTCCATGTTAAATTCATTAGTTTGCTAATTATTTCCAAAACAAAGTGCAGGATTCATTCCAAATTAAATGACACAATTTTCACTAATTCCAAATATCTAAAATGTCCTTGCATCAAACAAAATATAATAAAAATCAAGTTTAAGCTATTTGATGAACCCAACCATTCTTATTCCTTTTGTAAGAACAGGTAAAACCTTAAACATAATTGAGCATGGGATTATGTACCCTAATTTATGTAAACACATCACTTCTCTCTCAACTCCAACATATTTACTTTAGTTTGTTTCCAAAAATCTGCCCATCAACTTATCATGCATATTTCCATAACATTTCGGCATTATTCTAGTTATATATTATCCTTAAAGCTCATGCTTCTTATATCCTAAGATGTTTATTTCTTTGTTACAGGTAAGTATAAATCCTTAATTTTTTACATCTGCAGAACAAGTAATAACGCAAGTAGTGCTATTATCTCCGTATTTATCCTATTCTGAATCTTGTGAGAAACTTGTAAATGTTTTATGGATTTGATCTGCCTTCTCCAAGATTCTAGGACCCACATTTTCATTATTTATAACATCATTTTAAAATGTACCATATATCTTTAGAGTATTTATATGATTTGGATTGATTTGAGTTAATTTCTAATAAACATCTTTCACATCTTCCACACTTTATGTGATACTTGCTCCTAAATTATACAGCTTTTGAATATCAGGGTTATGTTCAGTCAACTCAGACCAAAACTCATAATGTCTATTGACTGACTCCTCTAATTTTGTTTGAAATTCTCCATAGTACTTTTAAAATTTTACGACCTTCATTACATCAACTGTTTGATCTCCTTTCTAATCCTCCTCTTGCATAAGATCTTCAATTTCATGAATTTATCGATAAGCAGAGTATTCCTCTCTATAGGTTGGATCTAATGTTTGAACATGAATCACCTCAGAATAACATTTGAATTTATTAAGTAATTTCTCCTTGTAAATATATGATGCTAACAAATGCAACCTAGCAGATTTTGGATATTTTGCTAATGCTTATTCCAATAGTATCAAAACAAATTTATACCAAGTATAATCATCAGCACCATCCTTAACTTTCTTCGATATAAGCTGTTTGCATAGGCAACTTTCTGAAACACAAAATTCCATATGTTGAATCAATTCCCCCTCCAAATGAATAAGGTTTTCTTAATCATCCCTACCATCTATAAGATACATTAATTGATTGAAATACTATTCAACATAACTTGCATCTTGTAAATTTCTGATTCCCATCCTCATTAAATACTTTGTTTTCAAAAAAAACACTTGAGTTGTGCAATTGCATATGAAGGGTAGCAAAAGTAGAATAAAATAAAATCCTACATTATCACTATTTGCTGAGTCTAGGAATTTATGTAAGCAATAACATAAATTTAAAGCAAATATTGAACTATCCGAGTATAATAAGAAATAATATCTAATTTTATATAATATAAATACACATCACGATTATAATGAGGACAATTTATAATTCTTAAGAATAACAAAAATCCATAAGCGACGTTCATAATGATTAAATAAACAGAACTGTAGTTTCCTGTGTTATCAACAGTGATGTATAGGATTATTATAATTTTCAGAAAGAACCTATAATATTCATATTATGATTATGGTTATGCAAATGGGGCATCAGAGTTAGGTTTCAAGTCAATATATAAAGTTATAATGTATGAATGAAGCAAAATATATAGGGTTAATCCCAAAAACCCAAATATATTGTGTAATAAATATGCCCCAGAATAACATTCTGCTCCTAGAGAGTAATTCGACTTGCTATCGCAATAAATGAACACCATAAATATATTAACAAATATTATGCTCAAAAAGGTTTGTAATAGAAGGGCATAAAAACTTATAATTTTCAAACTATAAACAACAAATGCAGATATTTTATCCTAATATAAAATTTTTTAAATACCCTCTTATGTATCTGATAGCCAGCAAATATTATTAGTATTATTATGATAAGTTGTAGACTAAACAATAAATACATAATAAGTATAGTCTAATTCACATCCATTTAATAAATGATATAATTGAGTTACAGATATTATATCACTTGTCTGATATATTGAACAAAAATAATAGTAAATTCGAAGCCTATTTACGGGTGCATTATAAAGTATATCTATGGTATAATTGTAAATTACCAACTACAATGATTCAATGAATGTGAATAATTTGAAAATCAAAGATGAAGCCATAAATTGATTGATAGCCTCCAGCATCACCCTAAATCCCTAGATTTTCCACTTCAATTGTGTTGTCTCCAAATAATCAATCATAATTAATAATAATCATTATAAAATATCCATTATTTAGTGTTTTATAAATATTTGTTTTATTTTTTTGTTGTTCAACAGAATCGACATGGGGATAAGATTAAGCATTCCCTTTGTTTACCATAGTTGAATTGATAACTTTCTAATGTATGGTACCCATATTAAGATAAACATAATAACCCATCCACAAAGGAATCCTATATATTTGCCCTATTATAAAAATTTAATAATTACTATTTCAACATTTTATGCATTATTGATAAATTAAATTGCATCATCTAAATATACATAGTTAAGTGTTGAAAAGGCTGGCCTTAAGTAAGACGTTGTCTTAACTACTGTTTGCATAACATCACCATTAATCAAATCTTCAGAGGTAGCATTTTCTGATGCCTTGAAAGTTGTATTCAAATATAAAGCCATATCAATGACTGATGTTTGTAATCCTTTCCTTAAAATTCCGTTTTTTGTAATCTAACAATCGCTTTATGAGAGAGATGTTTCATGGCTTTTTAATAAAGAAAAATATTAGCATTCATCTTAAAACGTAAAATATCGGAAATACGCTCTATATGTGTCAAACCCTGACAATTACCACTATTATAAAAATACAATAATACATCCTAAAATGATTACAGAACTTATCTTTCATTCTAATAGATTGAGTCCAAATATCTATATTATAGATCCACCCCATTAAACATTATTCTATCAGTTCTAGCTAAATTTGCCATTCCTAATATTACAGAATATGAAACAGTAGCATACCTTTTCGAGCATAAATCTAAATGATCAAAAAGAAACAATATATCTGAAGTGTACTCTGACATCAACACATATTAAGTAATGAAATATCCACAAAATAATGCGAAAAAAGATATTACTTTGGCTATTGTTTCTGAGTATCTGGTGTATTTTGCCTTTTCGAAGTTCTATACTCTTTCTTTTTCAGTCTCATTCAATTCAATAATTGATACTGCTCTTTTGTTATTCTTTTTGTTTAGCATATTATGGGTGTGTTTTTATGGAGATAATAATAGAGAATTATGATTAATATGTTCCTCTTCCTATTAATCAGATTTTAACTAAACATGCTTTGTTTATTCAGCAATAATTTCATTATTGATCTCATACTAGGACACTTCTTTTGATGGTTTTTATGATTTTCTTTTAATCATTGTTTCATTTTATTACAATAAGTGATAATCTTCAATAAAGTTTTGTTAATAAAGATGACATTTCACTAATAAATATCTTTATTTCATTTATGGGAATAAGTCCGAAAATACTTAAGACTTTATTATTAATTTGATCAGTAAGATAAATTTTGGGTAATATTAAACTATAAGCTAGAATTAATGTAATTAATGCAACAATAAGAATATATAAGAAATTTGATAAATTACTTTGAGCTTCCCATAAAAACTCAGTAAGATACTCTGCTATTTGATCTTCTAACCCCTATCTAATTGTCAGATATCCATTTTATTTGATGAAAAACATAGATTATTGGACGAAAGTAATATGTTCTTGGCTAGTAAAATCAGAAAAATTAGATGTCGATTCAAATATCATGTGGCCATACAACCAAATCATGGATTCTTCAACACCATCGCTTATAATTTCAGTTTAATTTGTAAGCAATAATTTTGTAATGCTAACATTCTGGAATGGAGGAGTATACAATCCCTTCAGGTTAAATTCAACTCTCAGCCTCATCAATAAATCCGAGTTCTGTATGACAGTGACTATTCTTTTTTGTAACTAACTTACAAACCTTGTTCTATTTGCTGTATTCTTGTACTGGCCTCTTGCTAGCATGTCCAATAGTACAGCATATTAAAATGAAGTTGACAACTATTGATTTCTATTATGAGCATTCGATAACCAAGTAGCTTGCTATTTAAAGGAGCCGTTTGATTAGCTTTTGAGTAAGACATCCACCGTCTAAGTTGTGAATAATAAAATCGTCATAATGAGCATTGAGACCCTTATAATTTTGATTGTTAAAGGGGTATCCTTTGATGCTAGTACTTGTTTTAGTTCCTTCATTTTAATCATTTCGTTGCCATTCATATCATCAATACTTGAATGCACTGACTCAATCTCATTCATTATTTTACCATCCTAAAAAATTGTTGCCTTACTCTTTTTACCCTATATTTTCTTTATAGTTTGAATTTGATTCTTTGTTTTGAGTTTTTAATCATTTAATTAATTAATAGTTTTGATATTCTATGTTTCATTAGATTCTGTAAATTTTAGCAAAATAACTTCTTCCTCGTCCAAAGTAATTCTTTACAAATTGCATCTAATGTCTTAGACTTTATAAAGCGATTTCTTTCTTTAATAAACATCAGCATCTAATTCGTAATTATGAAGGGAGTCAAAACTCCGTTCATAGGATTAATCTAAATGAAAAATTTACTTGAAGCCAACTGTATTTATTGTAAGCTTGAATGGAAGCTAAAATGATTCCTTTTATTTTAATTTTTCACTGATCAATTAGGTATTTTTTATAATGTTATGTAATGTAAACTAATTTGTGTATTTATTGTTGCCAAAACATAAGTTTGCATCTAATCCATATTAATCAATGCAATTTTTGTCAACTCCTAAAATTTAAAATGTAGATGGATCAAAGAGAATATAGCAATCACTAGTTTGTATACATTTCAAAAATCCAATCATTCTTAAACCCTTATTTAGCCTTGGCAATACTTTAAACATCAAATCTGAAGGCATCAGATATCCATCTTTGTGTCTAGTGTAAACAACTCTCTACTAACCAACAAACTTACTTTAATTAGTTTGTAGATATCTTAAAAGCATCTTATCATGTTAATTAGTTATACATTAGGGCATTAGAATATTTATAGAATTATTCACCAATTCTTGTTTTTCATAACCAAACATTTACACTTATTAATTGCATGTTTGAATGATTCCTAAAGATGAAGGATCTGATCTGCATATTATAATACAAGTTTCTTCATTAATTCCATTTATTGTGAGTAAACTTCTTGCTTCTGATAAATTTTAAGACTTTCCCAATTATTCGGCTTTCTCTAATATCCTATTACCAACAGTATCATTATTTAGCACTTCATTTATAAAACTGCCATAAATTCTCAAGGTTTTTACACTATTTGGATTATTTCCTATTAATTTTTAATAGATTTAATGAACATCTTCTACACTTTTAGTGATTAATGCACCAAGTGAATAGATTTTAGATAAATCAGGATTAGGTTCTAATAGTTCTTCCCAAAACTACTAATGTTATTCAGAGCATTCTTTCAATTTATTTTAAAATTCGGAATAATATTTTTGGAATTTAACGATCTGAACCATGTCAATCTATGAATCATTTTTTAAATCGTCTTCTTACATCTTATACTCTAAATAGTTAGTTTGTTTAAAAGTTTAATATTTCTCTCTAATTGAAGCCTCTAATTTCTTAACTTATAACAATTATTAATAAGATCGAAATTTATTGTTGAGTTTCTCACTATAAATGAATGAAGATAGTATATAAAGATTAGGTGATTTCGGAAACTTTAAAATTGCTTTCTCAATCATAGTTATTAACAATGTGTACCATTCTCTATCATTCTAAACTTATTTTTCTATTAAATTTTTGCAATTACAATTATCTAGATTACATTATTCCATATGAGAGATCAACACACCTGCTAATGCTAGCGTTGATTACAATGTATCCTTTACTTCAATTAATTAGATTATTTCAATAAAATATTATTCATATCTTGCACTATCTTTGATGTTTTTAATATTTTATTTCAACAGTGATTTAATTTTAATGAATTAAATTTAACTTACAATATAGTGATTAAAAAGAATTGCTAATATGATAAAATAAAATCCTATGTCATCACTTTTTCCTAAATCTAAGAATTTGTGCAAAGTTACGGTTAAACTTATTGTAAACAAGAATGAGTCACATCCTAATAAAAAATTATGTCTGTTCATATTAATATATTATTTACATATTTCTATTAAAATGTGGTGGGTTCACTATCCTTAAATATAGGGTAAAAAAGTATATAATTGTTACTAGGATTAGATATAACCTAGCACTGGCACCATCATAATCAACCGTAACATACAATATAATTATTAGTTTACAAAATAAGGAATAATGTTTTTACTTATTTTGGGACTAAGCAAACGGTATCTTGCTAAAAGGATTCATGTCATAATAAAATGTTTAAAAAATTAATTGCAAAATTATGTATGAAATTAAACCAAATATTGAAAGAATATTATGAAACAATTATGCACCACTATAACATTACGCTCCCTAATTATAGGGAGAATCCTTAAAACAAATGATCAAAGCAATATATATATTTAAGTATATGATACATAAAAATGATTATGCCAAAATTGAAAATAAGCCAATAATTTTTAAACTGTACACTACAAATTTATGCACTTTAGTCTATATAAATAATATTTAATTACTCTCTTTCTTATTAAAATAGTTGATAAACACATTAGGAGGATAACAAGCATTTGAATTGTAAGAAGAAAATACATGATAATGAGAATGGATTATTCTTATATCTGTTTCAGTATGTAATTCAACTATAAGTATTAATCGATCATTTAGAAATATTGGAAGTACATTATCGAGAATGTAAATCCCAATTATGGGTGAATGATGAAGTACATCTAAAATTTATGGACTAATATACCATTTAAAAAGTCTCAACTAAGCAAAGGATTTTATACAAAAGGGGAGATATCACAAACTATTTAGTTGCCTCATCCATCACATTGAATATTTTGTTCAATAGATAATAATATTCATTCATTTAATTAATTCTTCCAGCAATTATTTCACTTTCAAAACGATTTGGCTTGTATCAGGTTTGTAATTCTAGTGATTTAGGTAAACTTGATCCAATTTAGATATTTTAAGATTATATTCCACTCGATTTCTCACTTATTCAAAAATCTTCTCGACCTAATATTTCTCGCCAAGCCTAAGAAAAATAAATGTAAGGTAAATTATACCTACGTTTTAGTTTGTTTTCATTACTGGAAAAAAATGGCATTTATCGATTATGTTTTTCCTGAAAAGATTTATGTCTTTACTTGATTTCCAATATATGTTTAGGAAAGGCAGAAGGAGGAGAGTTTCCTTCATAAACAAAATGATTTGGATTTTTATAAACTTATTCCTAAAAGTTTGCTTAAATGATTGTTTCTACAGTCAAATCATTCAACAGATACATCTCAATACTGGGGTATATCTTATCAAAAGTCTCAGTTTCATAAGCTTCCTGAGTGTTCACTTATCCGAACATAAAGGATAGTCTTCTTTTTCTTCTCATATTATAGTGCTAAGGAAGTTGTAATTAGTTGAGTAGAAAGAAATTAATATTCGAACATTTTCCATATTTGTCTTCGAGATTTTTTTCAAATAGGATGAGTGTCTGAATTGTATTTCGTTTCAAATTTGATGTTTAAGGTTCAATAACTCTAATATTTATTCATTCATACCCGTTTGCAAATCGATTGTGAAAGAACTAGGCTTTTAGAGACATTTATTTGTAATAAAGACATAACCCAATTATATCGTATATCTTTTATTCATTTTCCAGATCATTATCATACCAAGTGTACTCTAAACTGTTTAATAAATAAACTATGCTTTAATCATAATCCTTTAATCTTATTGAGACTTTGGCAAGCATCAACAAGCTATGAATCTTATATTTAATAAACTGAAAATATAATGCCACTATAAATGTTTATTTAGCAAAGAAAGCTGATTTGTTATAATCTTCAATTTCGAAAAAAAATTAAGAACAAAAAAGCAAATATTTTATGAAAAATTCTTTCCTTTAAAATTTTATTTATTCGCCAATAATATCAATTGAAATATTTATGAAATCCTGATAATATCTCTAATGAGCTGCCATCAATATATTGGTATAATTTTCATAAAGAGATTCAAAAATAACAGTGTATCGAGATTAAAATTTTATCTTCCAATTATCATATAAATTGATATCTTTCTATGTTAGTCTAAAAATGGGCTGTTATATTTTTCTTGGTGATAATTATTGCCTAGATGATGACTAAGCTGCAAATGAATCATCTCCAACAAAACTTTAGGAAATATATTCTTTTAAAATGGCCCTCCTCTCTTATTTGTTGTTTGAGAATTACTAATCTTGCTAATATTGTTCCCTCACAAACTAGAATGTAGTTTTCTTTTTGTTCGATTGCACACTGAATTCTTTTATTAGAGCACTCAATGGTCTTGGAGCTTCAAAACTCTTTGAAACACTGTTTGCTATACTAGCCACCATTTTTACACTTCTCAACGGAGTTATTGGTGTTATAGGTTTATTAGAATCAAGTATCTCCTTCACTCTTGACTGAAACATCAAGTAGGGTTGTTTTGGTTACATTTTATATTAATTTTATTTGGCTTTATATGTTTTAGCAACGAATATTTTCCAACTCCAATCCAATCGAACCAAAAGGAGTAGATTTAACACTTCCTGTGAGTCCCACAAGGAAGTTAGATGTTGCTAACGTCACACTAAGAAAGTATCCCTTGTATACTGGTAATGCTGAAACATTGGCATGGGAGAAGTATCTCAGTAATCAAGTTCCAGGAAAAGAACTAAACTTTATTAGAGATTTTTATGTTAATGATAAGGTGATTGAGGAACAGGATATTAGGAGATTTTCAGAGCAGATTAAAGACTCAAATCAACAATAATAAAATTCATATGATCTTGCAAAGTTCATTTCCAAACAAATTATAACAGACGAGCTTATAAAATAGGAGAAAGACTAGAGAAATAAAAAGTTAGTATAGGCAAGAATATCCCAAACATTAGGAAAATTGAAATAATAAAAAAATGAGGAAATTTTAAAGTGGGTAATTTATTAATAAAATTTTATTTATTATATAGAAATATGGTTTAAAAAGATTATTTCATCAAATGAGGGAAGCTGTTGAGCATATTTTGAATGCTGAGGGTGAAAAGAAATTTCATAGATTACATGAACTCATCAAATAGAAAGCTCATATTACAGAAGTATTTTTATAGGGTCTACCGAAAAGATCTGCAGCTGAAATACAAGAAATAACAAGTAATGTAAGATTACTACTCTCTAAAAAAACTGATGAACTAAATGTTCTTAAATAAGAATTTGGAGATGATTATTTTGATTACGATGATAAGACAATTAGAGAGATGAGTAGAGCATCATCTGACACTGGATCCGTAATGTCAGAGAGATTGACAGAAATCAGATAATAAAATGATAAATAGAAGAAAAAAGAGTCTGAGAAGAAATTAGAACCATTTTATGGTAAAATAAATTTATATTTTCTTAAAGATTTCAAGGTTTTAAAAGAAAAATGGAAGACGAACGATGAAGAAAAAGTAAAAGGGGTTATAAGAAGAGTAATCGTCAAAGATTGCTTAATGGAAGCAGAGCATTTAAAAGCTAGAGCTTACAGGATGAATGATAAGAAGCTTCCAGTTAGACCAATCTCTTAACCCAAAAAATCTAAAACCAAGAAATAAGTCATGGTTAAATCAACAGACGAGTCAGCCAAGAAATTGCAAGAAAGAAAAGAAAAAAAGATTGCATAATCATAAACATAATCATTTATGTCACAAACAAGGCAAAAATATAAAAGGGAGTAATAAAGATAAGAATTTTTTTCCAACTACAACTTAAGAAATACTATTGGAGAATAATTCAATGCAGCTGTGGGTTATGCAAATTTATTTTGAAATTTAAAAATAAATATAATATTTTATATGTCCAGAATTCCTCTAAAATAATAGAAACCTTTTCAGCATGTTTAATAGAAGGAATAAGTTCCTGATCCTAACTAACCTCCTGATTTTGTGATCAAAGTTTAGCCATCGAAGAAAAAGACAACCCTAGCTTAAGATAAATAATTTGTTGCAAGAATCAAAAGTGCTTGGCAAACAGGGTCCCTTCAACTTATGGGATTAGATTTTACATTAATTCCAGATGAGATAATAAATATTGAGAATATTAATTTAGATGGTGAATAATGGTGGCAAAAATGTCCTATATCTAAGATGGATTTGAGCAATAATTAGATAACTCATATTCCTTAATATGATACACTCCCTGACCTGATTGTGCTGAGAATGAATTAAAATAGAATAGAGAGTATAGATGATAATCTAAGTAAATAATTTTATAATTTGAAATCCCTGTCACTCTCATAAAATTTACTAAAACACTTTTACATACAATTGCCTAACTTGGTAGAATTAAATTTAGCTGATAATAAACTTGAGTAGATAGAATTAATGAACTATGAAAATTTGGAAGCGATTGATTTATAGAAC
Source organism: Paramecium bursaria (assembly GCA_016759055.1). Lineage (NCBI taxonomy): Eukaryota > Ciliophora > Oligohymenophorea > Peniculida > Parameciidae > Paramecium > Paramecium bursaria. Next base: position 17,117 of record VMTU01000116.1, on the reverse strand, counting down.
AACTAAATTGCTAAATTCCCTGTATTACCAATATTGGCTAGAAAAGTTAACTTCAGTGTTAATAAACTGAATAATTTGCCCAAATAAGCAATATAACATTGTTCAATGTTAGAGGATCTAATATTATCAAAGAATCAAATTACAGATTTGGAATAGGACTTATTTAAATAATTGTAGAAACTTAAGATATTAGATATGAAAGAGAATAAAGTATAAGCATTTACATAAGAAATATTAGGAGATGATCATATAATACTTGATTCGATCTAGTTATCATTCAATAATTTGTAAATATTTGATGCCTTTTCTGGTATTCCAAATCTAACTGTACTTCTTTTGAATAATAACAAAATTAAGAACTTGTCCTAAGGAATTATAAATTTGAAAAATTTAAGAACTTTAGATCTATAAAACAATGATTTAGGAGATCTCCCAAAAGAAATAGGATTTCTACCATAGCTAGTTAGAATTTAATTAGAAGGAAACCCACTTAAATGCATTAGACAAAGTATTAGGTCTTAGGGAGCAGAACAATTAAAGAAATATCTCAAATCCAGGGTAGAAGATCAATAGAAAATAGAATAAATTGTTGAGCCCAAACTAAAAGGCAATCTGTATACTAAAACAGATTTATGGGATTAACTTCTGAGAGATTTCTTGAGAAAAGATGAACTAATTATAAGGTAATAAAATTTGTAAAAAATTGATGGTGTTGTGTTCCTACAACAAAATTTAATTCATTTAGACTTATCTAATAATCAAATAGATACTATTCCTTCAGACATTTATTATTTATAGCATCTGAAAAAGTTATGTTTGAATGATAATAAACTTAATGACCTCCCAGTCAGTTTACTAGAATTAAGTGAGCTACAGGAATTAGAGTTGTAATCAAATAAGTTGTCTAAATTTCCTTATCACTTATAAAATAAAATGAAGAATTGTAAAATTATTATATAACATAGTGAATCTATTGGATTTAAGTAAGAATAACTTCCTATAGATACCTGCTATAGTGCTAGATTAAATATTCCTTTAGAGGTTACTTATGGGCTACAATAAGCTAGAAGAAATAGAAATATTGGTAGATGGATAACAGTAATTTCCATTTGAGGTTCTTGACATCAGCAATAATAAGATTGAAAAATTAGATGATGTAATTATTGTTTTTAATATTTAGAGAATGTACTTTGCCTTTCCAAATCTTTAACATTTAAATATATCCAACAATGATTTAAAGATGATACCAACTCTAATTGGATTTATGAATCTTAAAACACTTTAACTAGATGGAAATCCAACTAAGTTGATAAGCAGGTAACTTATTGACAAGGGAACACCGCATATTTTGGAGTATTTGAAAAACAAGCATCCCTACAATTAAGTTCCTCCAAAGTTAGAACCACTAAAGCCTCCTTCGAAATACTAATAACAGTAATAAGGAAAGCAGGCTGACTACCCCGAATAATTGTAAAAGCCAAGCACAATCTCAAAATAATATCAGAATCCACAAATTTATTCACAAGAACAGAATTCACAAATATAATAACAACAATAAATTCCGAGAGAATCGCAAATTCCAAATCAATTCAGTCAACCATAATAACCTTAAATCAATAGAGCTGAGATTTAGATATAGTTATAATAAATAGACAAAGATATTAAGTACAATTTAATTTATATTTTAAATAGGTTCTATGAACGAGAACTAGCAGATAACTTCTCTTTGAATAATTTCTAGAAACAGGAAAAGCGAAAGTAGCTTTAATAACTCATGCTTTAGAGAAGTTCTTTAATTTAATAATTATAATGATATTTATATTATTGTTAACATTAGCTAATGCTCAAGAGACAATTAAGAAGTCTTGGTATGATGTAACAAATCCCATGCTTATGACATCTTTAGATTAGATGATTCCTTTTGTATTGCCGATTACTTTGGTGATTTACTTGCTTTATAAATCAATCCTGTATTTTATGCAAAGAAGATCCATATACACCCAATTACCATAAGATGACAAACATAGGGCTGGTGGGTTAATCTATGAGTTCAAACTAATTATTGTTAGAATATTTTGTAAATTGAGAAAATAATTATTTTGATAACTAATAAAGAATATTCAAATGACAGGCTATCTACATACGGGACATATTTTAAACCTCTCGAAACATTTCTTTATGCATTAAGAATGGAATATATGGAGGCATGGTAATGAACATACTTCATCACCCTTATTGTAGTTCTCCTAGCAAATTGAGCATTCCTCTTCAATAACTTCATCTTTTATCTTGAATGTCTAAATCTCCTATATAACTGTTGATTCTAATCCTTTTTATTGCTCAATGTCAATTTGTGTGAAATATTCGTATAACTGGGCATCATCCATTTAATCTATTCCTAATTATTTTTATGCGTTCATTAGTTCGTTAACATTCTCTTTTTTTCGCCCAACTATTCCTCCTGAATTTATCTAAAAATCATCTAAATCTTCTCGTGGATCGGTTGGAAGATGTAAAGAAATATTGTTTCTTCTTTAACCATCAGTATTATTTTTCTTTTATTTCTATTTTTGTTAGAATTATCTAGGTTATATCTCTTAAACTTGCTTCTTGTTTTTTTACTAATTTTGGGGAGGAGGTTATAGTTGTTTTATTTATATTTAATTGTTTCGCTCTTGATCTACCCTTACAATCCTTTAAATGGGATGAGGCATTTGTTATAAGGGAGAAATCTATTAGGGGGGAGCAATTTATTATGGTGGAGCAGTAAATTAGGGAGGATAAATTTGTTATGGCTACTAGATTAAATTTTAATTTATCATCCTTGCTTGACTACTTTGCTCTTAATTAGCATTCTAAAATAAATTGACAGGTGATTAAGGTAGTTTAGGCATAGGACTGAAACCATTCGGTATTTGTTGATTTTAGTAGTTTAAAAATGGACCCCATTTTAATCGGTTATTTGGCTTTAATTTATTATCTTGTTCTTGGTGGTTGGAATTAATCTAATTTCCGTGATATTTTTAGTCAGTTTAGTCCTTAGAAGGTATATTTGGATTGATTGGCTAGAAAGATTCATTTAAGAAGGTAAAAGGCCTATTCAATTAATCAAGATCACATGGTTGTGGCTAAGGCTACTGCTGAGGCTAAATCTAAAACTATAGTTAAGGTTAGGGCGCAATATTTTTTCTTTAATAAGCCTAATCTTTCTAACCTTAGTTAGATTACTTAAATTATTGAAATTAGTTCTAATAGCCAGCCTAATTATCAATAGGGCTTTTTGATTTTTAATCGTTCAGTTTTTACTCTAATTATGCTTCATTTTTAGATTTTATTGAATTATCTAATCTTTAAACATTAAGTCCTGCAGTATTGATTGAATTATTCACTTGGATCTATGGATAATCTTAGAAATTATTTAGTCCAACTTGCTTTTTGTATTAATTTAAGCCATAAGAGTCCTAATTTTATTCAATTTTCTATTAGATATTTTATTTAGAAAATTTATCATAAATTCCTTCTTCTTACTATATATTATAATATTAGTTATCTTGTGATTAGTAAATATTATATGGCATTAGAGGTTCAGCAATTTATTAAGGTGCCAATTATTATTTAAAATTCGGTTGGAAGATATCATCCATTACTCCATTCTTTAGTGTATTTTGAAGGGGTATTTACATAGTGGGCTATTATGGCTATTAGAATTTATCATCTAAAGGCTTCTATTGCTCTGCCTAAAATATCTTTCTATTTTGTCTATTATCAACAATGCCATTTGAGTGAATGAAGGGATTAATAATTCTTATTTTATTGTTTCCCTGAACTATCTGGGGAGGGTTATTTTACATTTATAAATAATAATAAAATAAAAAAATGTCTCAGTTTTAAACTGACATGAAATAAAAATTGCTGAGTATATTATCTGAGAAAAATAGTAAAACTACGAAGCATTTGAAACCATGTGCTAGTTTAGATTAAATAAAGTCAAATAAATTGCCTGTTGAGATGACAAATTTTGAACGGGAGAGATGGATATTTGAAATGTTATGCACATAAGACATTGCTAAATAAGTATAAAAGATAAATATTTAAAAAAGGAAAAAGAATTATAAGATATTTATATAAGAACATCCAAAGTTATAAGTAGATGTAAGAATAAAGAAATGAGATGGGATCAAAAAAGGGCTGCTTTGGTGAATGAGATTGAGTTATTAAAATCACTTTTATCATGACTAATAAAATCGATTATCTACACTTATTTCATCTATAAATTCTTAGCTGAATGAATCATTCTCAAAGCTCACATCGTTGGAGTATTGTAATTGTTGTTTTTATGGCGGCAATTATTATTTTAAAGGACTGCTATTCTCTGTTGTAAATGTCAAAGCCGAGCACCATGAATCTAAATTGTCGCTAATGAATGAATCGTAGGGTCTATTATTATAATTTTTGAAAATTAAAATAATTTTACTTTAATAAATTCCATTAGTTTTGGTTTAATGAAAATCTCTCCATTGAGCATGAATTACCTCCACAAGCATATAGCTATTGGTCAAATATTATTAATTTATTCCTCAAATCTCTGCCCTCACTCATTCTGGATAATGTTCTAATCTAATTTTCCTAAATATCAAATTATTGTAAGTCTAATGAAAATCCCTGATTCGAACTACTTATATTTATCTACTATTACCCTCCACCTAAAATTAGAATTGAATTTTCGGAATTAGCTATTGCTGCTGCATTACTGAACCCTTATTTGAATCTCAGTTCCAATGCCTTCCATTAATTATCTTTGACTGAATATCTCTCTATAGTATTGAGTCTTTCTCTACCATCAAATCCACCGAAAACATATATGTATTTATTTATCGCAGCAGCTGCAGCAAATGCACACTTTTATTTCTATAAGGGCTCAATCATTCTCCATTCATCCTTTATTACTTCATACCTCTCACAGCATGATAACATTTATTTAGAGGCTCCATCATAACTTAGATTTTATAATATATCGATACCCTCCTATAGCATATACAAATCCCTCTAGATATACACAAGCATGTTCCTTTCTTGGAAAATACATGCTTTTTAAAGGTCTTGACTGAAATCCATTTTAAGGCTATATCACCATAACATTCTTAGACACTCCACCTCCAGTGATAATTACTTCACCTGTAGGTAGACTTGCAGATGCTGCATAGTAATTATATTCTAAACTATTCTATGAAAAATTAAAATTTATTTTCTTACATTTGGCATTTATTTGAACTACCACTCTTCCTTTTCAATATTATAGATTAGAATCTTATGTTTGTCACCAAAAAAGCATATCTAAGGATTACACACATCCTTTTTGAAATTTCCATATTTTTGAATCTCTTGAATTATTTTATTATCAAAAACTAGCTTAGGTAGCTTTTTGTATTCAGTGCTCTTGATTTATTTCTATTAATTGATGTCCCTCTCTGATTGATCCTCCAATTCATCAATTATTTAGATTTATGAATTATCCTTAATTACTTAGATCTCATCCAACTTTTTCGAGGTTTATTCTAATCGATAATACGTTTATTTCATATTTTATAACAAAGATTCGTTAACCACTTAATCATGCTCTATAGCTTCACTCTCTTATTGATACAATCTATTTATTTAATCCTTTAGCTGATATTTTCTCAACTCGATTCGTTCAATAAGTTTATTAAACTATTCATCAAGCTATTAGACCTTAAAAAATTATAATATATTATACTAATTTTTTGAGATCTTGGTTTAGATTTTCTTTGGCATTCTCATAAGTTTTAGTTTGCTTCTCTAATTAATCATATTATCCTTTTAACTTTATTTTCACGTTTTCAATCCTCTCCTTCAATAAGGGTACTATTATTTTTAAAATTATTATATATTACCTGAGTGTTCTTATTTACAGAACTTATGTCCAGAATGTTCAATTATACAATCTGAGCACATATGTTATTAATCATTTTCACAAAAGTATTATAATGGATTTAGAGGATGAATAGTGCAGAATTATAATTTTTTACGAATCTAATTTTAAAATTAAGGTTTACTTCTGAATGTTTACTAGCAAGATCCATGGCTACGAAGTTTTTAGTTAATAAATTAGGTTTAACATTTGGTTCATGTTTGTGTCGGCATATTGGGCATTCTATTCTCTTTTTGGAATTATAGATATATTCAAGGCAATTCTAACAATAAGTATGGCCACATAAGAGATTTCTGGCAACTCTGTCTTAAGCATAAAGCTCACTGCAAGTTGGGCATTCCATTTTTTTTCTTAGTTTATAAAATAATATAATTTAAACTGATATTCAATTGATTATATACGTCAAAAATTACTCCACCTCAAGATCGGGATAGATCTTAATAATAAAATATTCTTACCTTATCTTTATGCACTATTATGCTCTCAACGAAGGCTACGATTGTTTTAGAACTATTTATAAATATTTATAATACTTCTAAATATCTGCTACTGTATATTATCTAGGTCTAACTAATGAAACTCCAAGAATTGCAGCTAAATTGTAGGAAGTCATTTTATTTTTCTCCTTGTATAATTATATTCTATGAAGTAAAGCTATAGTAAATTTCAATATGGTTTAATTCAATTTAGGCAATGAATCTATGATATTAACGATGAACTAATAATCCTCTAATTTGAATTATGTAATTTTAGGATAATTCTCAAATAAGAATAGTGGTTCGTCAAGTACATCGTAAAATCTTTTGATAAATGCAGCGAGCGTTGGGCCATCAACAAAATCGTTGAGCATTTAGTATTATTGTAATCTCAAATATTCTTCTAACTCTTTTTTTTATTAATTAGAGCAACTGACTCTGAATAAACCCTCCTCCTCTAATATGGTTTTATGATTCAATAATTAGGATGTAACTAAGTCTAAATTTACAGGAATGCCATTAGCATTAAGTTCATATTCCTCTAATTTAGTATGAAATACTTATTTCTCCTATTTCTATTCTACCAACTGTGCTTCAAAGTGTAATTAATTTTAAGTTCCATCATAACATTCTTAAGGCAATAATTTAAACTACTCTTATTGAAAAAAATCAAATTCTCTGAAATCCTTTACTCTAAATTTAATTTATAATAATACTTAGAAACATACACAACTTTTTATTTCAAAGCCCAAATTTGTATAACTTTCTAAAACCAAAACCATGATTTAACAAACATATTTCCATGTAAAATATAAAATTTCTCTAAATTTGAAAAATATTCAACTGGGAGTAATTAGTATTATCTTAGGAATGTTTTCAAGTTAGAATGAGTCATAAGACCCGTATTGCAATATACTATTATGAATCCTCTTTATTGTATACAATAAATTACTTATCTATTGATTAATGAATCAGGGATGCTAATTTACCAACAAATTATGGCATAAATTTATCATCAGGTTATGTCTTACCATAAACTAAAATTATTTTCTTTCCTTTTGATTACCCAGCCAAAATTATTTATTTCGTAAATTGTTCCTTACCATATTGGGCTATTTGCATTTAGACCATCAAATCATCCCTCAACTTTTTATCCTAGCTCATATACTATGCATCCGATAGAAAAGCATTTCTGATGGGATTAGGTTCTTAATTCATATATATATTAATTTATTTTTTCTATATAATGTGTCAATGTGTTTTTAAATACTCTTCTATTGTATCTACCAATTAATTGATATGCTCTGGGTATATTTCTCCTATTGAACCGATTCTAAATGTATCAACCTTAGTTAATTTACCAGGATATATGACTAAATTTCTCTGACTCAAATAGTCATAAAATTCTATATTATTATAATTTTTATAAAATTACCTTAAAAATTCAAAGTCTAAGGCATAATAAATGTAGTTATTATACATCCTTAATCTTTCTCATTTAAATATAATTAGAAACCAAGTTTCTTCATTCTTTCTGATAGGATTTTCTAATTTGCAGAATACCTCTTAAATCTACCCTAACTGCTTCCTTCTTATTCGTGCTCAATCAAAGCTTACTAAAAGGCTCTTAATGCATGAGTAGGGGGGGTAAATCTAAATTAACTGTTTTTCTTGAAAGCCTCTTCCTGATCATACAAATCCAAAACAAGAGACTGTGCATTTCCTTTACATTAATTTAGACTCTCTATTTTGGAGATTACGAAGGCAAATCCTGGAATGCCTTAAATATTTTTGTTGCTAGAAGATATGAGGAAATCTATATTCTTCATATCAATATCGTAAGCTCCAAATGAACTAACTGCATCAACTATGTATGTTATTTTTCTATTGAATTTGAAATCAATATTATTGATTATACCAGAGGTAGTTTCAGAATGAACAATGCTTACATGGGTAATGGATGGATCATCATTCACAATATTTTATATTTCATCAACGTCAATTCTAAAATTTAACACTCATATACTATTAATTTTCATCATATTGGACTGTCACAAATTTCCTATTGATTTATTGCAATATTTTTTTTTATCTCTCACCATATTATCCATTAATGACTACAAGAACTCTAAATCTACAGAAATAAGAACTTATGGTTTGTGTTATTGATAGCAGATTACAAGGTAGCCTCTATTGCATATGTGCCACTACCTTAAAGCAATACTGCCACATATTCTTCATTCGATACATTGGATATGTCCAACAATCTTTACTTAATATACTTGATGATCTTAATGAATTCTGGGTCCCTCGATCCCATATCAATAAGGCAAGCCTCTTTAACTGTTTTTGTAGTTAGTAAGGGACCAGGTGTGAAAAGAATTTATTAGTTTTACATTTTGATAATATAATTATGGCGATTATTATCGGAATGACAATTAGAAGAAAAAAAGTATTATCATCACAACCTATGTAATAAAATATTAAATTTTGTTAATTGTAGTTAATTAAGTATTCAATTACTTCCCTATTTTTTATTCAATGTACTATCTATAAGTTCCTCTTCATAATGATATTGTTAGTGTCTAGTGAGAATTAAAAATCTTTTTTCAATAATTCATTCCTGATATCTTTTTACTTTGCGATTCTCCTGCCGTCTAAATCGATGTAATAATTCTTTATTCTGAGTTTAGCCTTATCACTTTGGTGAATGATTTCATAACTCAAGCGGTCTGTTTATACAACTAGAGTATCAGTCTTGTATGTTTAAGGTATCTCTTGATTCAGTCTAGTAGAGAGATCATCAATTTTTATTTGATCCATGTTCCTTCTTGAGGATGTTTCTAAATCCACAATATTCAATTGTTTTTTCTACTTTTCAACAGCACAACCCATTCAGGCTAATAATTTATATTTTTTGTATAATTAATATCACAAATTGGAGATATCGCAACGAATTTCAATTTTCATTAATTTAAAATAATACTTAGTGTTTGCCAGTTTAATGCGTCACATCATAATATATTAAATAATTAGAAAGTTATTAGTATTTAGTAATTATACAAAAAAAAAAAGATTATTGGAATTATTTTCTAATGTAATTTGGGAATAGTTTCGAAATTAACATAAAAACATGAAATAATGATCATTTTTCATCACTGGCCAAATTTGGGGATCCTCTCCTCATAAATATTGTATTCTACATAACGTCCAGTTGAAAGCCTTCCTTTTTGAAGTCCTTATCAAACTTAGGTAGAGCAGGAGATTTCGAAGCAAGTTTATTACTTCCTCTTAGTGAATTTGCAGTGTTAGTAGCTTACTTATGACCCAAATGGCTGTCCGTTGATGAAATGAATTCTATTTTTTTTTCAGTTGGCTGTTGTAAGAAATTAGTCTGACTGGCATTTCTCAGCTTTTTAGAATCAATAAAGTAAATTTCTTATTGTGGAACAGGTTTTTTGAGATTATCTTGTTTTCCTTTAAGATTAGATTTTTGACTAACGCAGCCCATTTAGTAAGAAATGTGATGTTAACTAAAAAAATTAAAAAAAATTTATATCTTTTTTGATTATGTATATTTATAAATATCCACAGGAATAAGTTTCTCGAAATATTCCATTTTTATTGATCTAAACAATATTAATATTGTGATATGAATTCAAAATAATTATCTCATTTGCTAATTGAGTGACTCTATCAAATTAATGTCCACCTTTGTATCCACCTAAGCATTTCTAGCAGCACAATCCAATATCTCCTTATACAATCCTGACACTAGGCCTTCATCATCAACACTAACAAGATCATAGATGAGCTACATGACGAAATAAAAGTCAATTTAAAATTATTTATAACAATCTTCAGTTAGTGACACCTACCTTACCCTTATCAATAACACCTTCAAAAAGTACTTAACAACAGATTATAGGAGGACATTCCTTTCGCTAATGTTCAATTCCAGAGTCTTGCATTTCCTAACCATGATCACATCTATTTAAATGTTGAATTTATTTTATTATGCAATGGACACTTTTTTTACCAGACCCCTTTTTGTATCGGGGAACAACAGTGACAATGCCTCTATGAAGGTCTTAATCTCCTGAATGATCTGTTTTTGAGTGATTTGCTACTGGTAGACTACCTCACCCTATAAGTATCCAAATAATTCATTAATCCATTATTCAGACTAAGTCATTGCAAACAGTTATAAATTTTTCTGCATTGACTGGGAGATGAAATTCTTCAATCTTGCCTATTCTGGTTCAGACTAGGGCCTAACTGAACAAAATTATAAAAAAAATTACCTTTATATTATGAAAATACATTAGGGACTAATTCCAGTAATTTTACACTTAGCGTTCGCTAAAATAATTATAAAAATTAATTAGAAAATAAATAGTAGTATGTTGAATCATTCGTCGTAAGCAGAGGAAGCACTTGTAATATTATATGCTGGTCAGTAAAAAGGTTGTTCAACTATTCTTATGAAATACCGATTGACCTGAAAGCAAAAATTTTGGCTATAAACTTGACAAAATCAACCAAAGATGCCTATATAAGGCTCAAATAGGTATCCTGCTCCTTTAAGTAGCTCTATTGCTAAGAAAAGACAAATGCCTTAAGATCCAGTAATCTTATCGTTGTAAATGCTTATAATTTTTATTTAATGACAGTAATTAACATAAGGATTTCTTTTTTAATTTCTGCTTCTGGATTTATTTTTTATAAATCATTTTTGGCAAAAACCAACAATTCCAGAAATTGTACTCTCAAATGACTAAATGACGTAAATACTTAACCTCTGCAAATATTTTCAACATTTTCTGAAAACTTGTCCAATATCTCAGTCTTCAATTATTACTTAATTGTGCTATTCTCAAATAAAGAATAGAGTTCTGTTTGTAGTTGAACAAAGACTTTGTTGACTTAAACATTATTAATTTTCTTCTAACTCATTTTATCAGTCACTCCTTAAAAAACTCCATTTATAATATCTTTTATGCATGTAGCAGATAAATACTCCAATTATTTGTCTCTCAGTGTTGCTCTTATTTCTATTAACAAAAATGAGACCTCAACTTTCAATTCCTTGAAAATAATTAAACATAGTTGATTTATTAACCACAAAATAGACCCTTAAATTGATGCATCACTATTCACGAATTCCTTTTCTTTTTGGAGTTTATACTCCTCCAATTCCTCAATTGTGTACTCATATCTTTTCTCCTCAAGAAAATCCATCAGATTCACAACTTCGGACGACTTTGTCAATGCTGCCTTGTCTATAAGTTCCTTAGCCACTATTAAATATCTCTCTTTAATTAATTTTTAATAGTATCTTATGACTGCTTCCTCATCCTCCATAATGCATATTAACTTTTTAACAGCTGATCTTGCCTCTTAAGTGGATATTTGAACCTTAGAATCAGAATACAATTATAACAAAGGATTTTATTATTTAAATTCCATCAAAGCACTCCATAAAATTTACCTTACTTATTCCAATTTTTAATTCGTCTCTCTAAATATGGGTTGAATTAGTTATTCATTTTTGTTTATTTCTAAGATAGGATAACACTCTCTGTAGAATTATGCAGTGTCCTAAAAATAGTCATCAAAATTAGGATTCTTTGTTAATTTATAATTATCTATATCCTTTTAGATTATATTAGGGAAATTGCAAACATTATTTAACTTTGATAAATCTTTATTAACAGTGTCTAATTTAATAATTTCCTCTCTTTTTGTTTTGAGCTAATCATTTATTTTTGAAGATAATTAAGAAATCTTTCCCATAGATTATTACAATGTCTACATTTTTGAATCTATCTTAGTAATATCAGTCTTCATTTTCTTAACAGTATCAATTGATGATATGAATTTACTAGAGATAAATTAACTACATACCTATAATTCTCAAACACAAGGGATTATATTTCCTAATCATAATCTTTAATCTCATGTTAAATTTCATTGTGCTTTTTTATCAGATCTTAAACTGTGTGTCTCTTTAAGTAATCCGACACAAATGATTGAGGATCAAACATGGGTGAATCAATATTCAAACTCATTATATTATATTAAATTTAAAAAAAATAAAAGTGAATGTGATTTATACAATTATCATATTTTAAATTCAATACATTCACAGTTCCCTATATATGTACCTGCAAGTCCCTATATTGTTCGAGAATGGCTGACGCATACAAAAGGAACATCAAATTTTAAGTATTATTTGCATTCTTCGATTCTCTTTGAATTCTCCTCATCTGACTCCAAGCCATACAATCTTAGATACTCTACAGCATACTATTAACCTTTCTCATAGTTATCAGTTCTAGCCTTTACATATTCTTTTGCTTTCTAAGCTTTCTCTTTATTGTAAGTAAAATCTAAACACCACATGTCACCTGAGTTTCCCATTCTTGAGAAATCCATATAAGGAAATAACTATTTAGCCTCTGTAAGTCGAGAACTGATATCGCAAGCCGATAACTGAATTTCTCTTAAGAAGGGTTCAACAATAAATTTAGGATGATTAGGGTGGTCATGAAATATGTAATGAGCAGTCTAAAGGGCTCGAAAAAGTGGACTTACAACTACCAAATTGACGTTTAAATTCATATATTTCTCCTTGTACTGCATGCATTACTATAATCCAAACTAGGTGATAGGAGCGTCAACAAGTTTTACTGAAAATTTAGTGTCTAAGTCCTCTTCTTCTAGTTTGACTTCTCTATCCATTTTCACAGCAAGTCGCATTGCCAGATTGAACTCAGACTCTGCATGTCTTATCAACAGAGGATTTGTTCTTAACATTTATTTATTTAATTTTAATATTATTTGAATGAATTAAGGAAAATTAAAAGCCCCAAATAGATCAAATATTATATCTGACGAGGATGATAAGTTTAATTCATAAAAGGATTTGATTTTTTAGGGTCCTGTAATAAAATTGGAGGACTTCAATTCAGATATACCAACATTTGTTTATAAACTACATATTATTGAACTAGAAGACATCAAATATTAGGTATAGAATCTAAAACTCCCACAGAATGAGAATGCTAAATATGAAAATCTAAAGATTCTTTAAAAGGATATTTCAGAATTGTTAGTAAAGATGGTAATATTATAATATATTTTAGAGAGCAGAATTGAATGAAAAAAAGGATAATTTTGCAAAAAATAAGAATCAAATTATTCTATATGAATAAGAAATAGATTAGTGCAATAATGATATAAACAAATTGAAATAATAAAGAGAAGCGGTAAAAGTAGGTTAAGAATATGTTTAAAAAGAGTAATTAGTGTCCAATCTAACAGAGATCAATCTTAGGAATTAGATAAGAGATAATTTGTTACAAGCTAGCATGGTCCATCTAGATAATACTAAAAAATGGATTTAGAATGTTGTTGATAAATTGAATAGTATAGGTGTTAAAAGTGAAGATGCGGGCATTATTGAGGCAGAATATAAACATTTTTATAAGATGAAAACAATTTTCTAAGAAAAATAGAATTAGTGTGAAGAAAAGTAAAGACAAATTGAAGAGTTAAATTAAGTTGCCTAATAACAAAGAACATAAATTGAAACTGTGAGCAAGAGCTTAAATTAGAATTATGGAAAATATATTGAAAGACTTGCTGTTAAAGATGAATTGGTTAAATAACTCTTATTAAAAAAAGAAAGTATGGTGGAGTACATCAATAGTGTACCAGTACAAAAGATAACTGTAGGTTATGATTGGTACGGCATTAATGCATTGATAATATTATTGATTTTCTTGATTATTTTGTTTAAATAATATTATTGATTAATTAATATAATGTATTAAGAAGAAAAGTATGGATTGGTAATTATCGGTGGAGGTCCAGCAACTGTTAAGTTTCTATTCAACTTGCTAAGAACTTCAAAGTAAATTATTTCTAATATTCATAAGATTACCTGATTACCTGAACCTAAATATATGTATATTGGAGAAGTAGAAAACTTTTGGAAGCGGTAATTATGAGAATAAAAGTATGTAAAATAAATCTATTAAGTAACCTATTCGAATTGTTCTGCTAATGATATTTTGAAACTCATGTATTTTCATAATAGCAATCAGATGATGTCCATTTGTAAGGAGCTAACAGAAACTTAAGCTTATAAATCTTTACAATAATATGGAGATAAGAGCCCACCTAAATCTTTAGTTGGTTATTTTATGAGATTGATGGGAAATGCCTTACTTAAGCATATTTATGCTTTAAAGAAACAAATGATATTCAAACCAGACAAAGAAGTTATTTCTCTAAGATTATAATCTGATGGGTGGCTACAAGTTAGACTATAGAATTTAGATGCTCCGATAAAGGAAAAATACAAATCTATAAGAGCTAAAGTATTATATCATTTAAATAGTCTGTTTTAATTTGTACAGGAAAAAAGTAATCATTTGGAGAATAATTTTTAACTGAAAAGGTTTTTATTGAGACCATACCTCGATTTCCGTAATTGATAGGTGGAAGTGGTCAAACTGCATTTGAATGTGCAGAATTGCTCTTAAATGGGCCGATCATGTATGTTTAATAAGAGCCATTGAATGCATTTACATAAAAAATATATACATGCCCATTATGTAAATCTCTAAAATGCGGATGTTTTGGTCAACTCACTCCATTAAAATATCAATGGCACACTACAGTAATTTTGTAATTTATAAGGATGTTGTATTGCCAGATTACCAATAAGGACAATTGAAAATAAACTTTAAAGTGTAACCAAGAGTATTTTTCTAAAATCATGACAACGATTATTTAACCATTCCTCCATTATAAGTCAATCAATAAGGCTAGGCAAACTATCTTTCAGGATTAAGAGGAAAAGCTAAATAACTATTCTTAAAAATATTAGCCACAAATGAACCAAGGGTTAAACTCTAATAATCTGATTAAGCAGAAATTGATGCCTATTAATCAGTATCAAACGATATCGAAATAAGAGACACAGAAGGAAATATAATTTAGTTTACTAAATTTTTAGGTGTTAATGTATTGGATAATAAGAATAGACTTAAAACAGAGAAGGGGAGCATTAGGAATTTATTTGCATATGGTTCCTGTTGTATAACTAATGATCAGTATATGGCTTCTAACGAGAGAGAAAGAACTGAACCTCATTTAACTTGTACTCTATCTTTTGAGGACAGTGACATTATGTATATTCAATCAAGTGACCCTATGTTGCCTTGGTTTGACAATAACGAATTCCCGTTAACAGCCTAATCAAATATGACAAGTAAGGGTGATTTTGATTCTGATCAAAGTGTGCATTCAGAGGTGGTTGAAACAGAGACTGTTGCATTGAATTCAATTTAGGAATCTTTGAAAAGAAAAAAAAAGTGAAATTATAAATATAAATAACACATATTTTTCCTAATGGGAAATTGCACTACACCTCCTATTCAACAGGACTAAAATATAATGGAACTTGATTTCAATCGTCCATCCACTTATCAGAAGTTCGACAAACTAATTAATGACTATTCTCTGGGTAATGAAATTGATCTATAAAAGAACATGACATCGGACCTTAATATCATACCTTGCTATAGAGAATGATAGGATCTAAATAAGAATACATTTTAAAAAGAATGGATGAAATGGATAGACAGTCAAAAGGTTTGTTCCTACAAAATTTAGAGAGGATTGATTTCGAGATGATGGATTCGGTAAATAATAAATTGCTATCAAAGTTATTACATAATTGCACTTAAAACCAATAAACTTATTTTCCCGCAAATGTTTAATTCATAAATGGAAAGGATCAATCAAGAGGCTTATAAATGATCAAAGTATAAAATAACATCCCTATAATAGAATAGAGAGGTGGGATTGTTTTTGATGGCAGGAGGAAGAAGTACCAGATATCCAGATAAGCCGATTTGCAAGCCAGGATCACCAAGTAGAAAAGCACCTATTTAACTGATATTCGAGAGGCTTAAGAAAATTATTTAATTATGTACAGTTTAAGACTTATAACCTTAGCCTAGGACGAAGATACTTTTAATTATAAGAAACTTGCCATTGGCGTCATGCTCAGTGATACTAATGGAATGAAAATCAAAGATTTTATTAGAGAGAAAAAATAATTTAACTTCGACTCGATAGACTATCTTTATCAAAAAACCTTACCTGTACTTGATAATGATAAAAGAATTGTATTCAACGCCAGAGATGAACCTGTACTAACTCCTAATGGCACTGGCTATGTTTTCCCATTATTAATTCAATTCATGAGGTTGTTTTTTCAATTAATTTTATTAGGAAACATCCAAATCTAAAATATATTCATGTCTTAGGTTGTGAAAATTTGCTATCTCTACCCTTAGATCCATACTTATTAGAATAGGATGCCGATATCATCTGTAAGGTTGTTGATTCCCATTCATATTGTGACGATAAGATTTATTATTAGGATGGTTTATTCAAATATTTGGATGAGAGTCTTGATCTCAGTATGACTGAAAATACAGAGAAAACAACTAAGATGTGTTTAAATGATTTAATGATAAGTGTTGATTTTTTAGAAAAACTATCTCTCGATAAACAAAAATAAATGAAACTAGCTTAAAAGTATCATATAATCAAAAGGGGAAATTAAATGCATTTTGAGCGACATGTGTTTGATGTATTTGAAGTTACTG